>JANHGB010054850.1:61845-73495 GCA_026283785.1 Coracopsis vasa
ATCAACTGCTCTACCCCTGTCCATCAGTTCTGTAGCCCCATCATAGAAGGCCACCAAATTGGTCAGGCAGGATTTCCTCTTATTGAAGCCATGCTGGCTGTCACGAAGCCCCTTGTTGTTTTTCATGTTCCTTAGCATGCCTTCCAGGAGAATCTGCTCCAAGATTTTGCCAGGCACAGAGGTGAGACTGACTGGTCTATAATTCCCTGGGTAATGGCATAAAGGACATAATTGGAAGTAACGGTACTATATAGAGAAAAGAGATTATGTCATTTGATCATCCACATTGAATGATAGACTTGCAAAGGAAATGGAGCTTGAGCCACATAACAGATGTGGAGCAGTGCTGACATAATATAGACGATCCAACATTTGAATGAAGCCATCCAGAAACAAAGTGATTGAGAATTGAAGCTTCTCCTCAGTCTCTTCTACTTCTGTTCTCTGACTGCTAAAGCCAGGAGTCAGCCAGCAAGAGCAGCGTCTTCCTGTGATGAGAACATCTGTATGCAAAGCAAGTGTAAGGATAGGGTCTAAACTATTTACAGAATCCTCTGCTATGATTCTCTGTGTTATCTCAAACTTCAGTAAGCCACATATTTCATACATCCTTCCATTTCTCTCACTGCGACCAGTTGCAACCTGCTGTTTTTCTCAAAAGCACTCCCTGAATCAGACTGAAGAGCTGAGCAGCCTCATTGACCAAAGAAAATCAGATACTCATCATAAGGGCTGCTCAGATTATCGCTCTGAGCTCAGCACATTCTCTGTAGTATCCCTCAGTACAACTGATAGTAAGTCAATCATTTTACAGTATAAGAAAATGGAGGTACACAGGGAACAATGCCTTATGTTCATTATTCAAGGGTAAGTCAGGTCAGGCAGAAGAAAGAAGGAAGGTTAAATAGAAAGAATCATGGACTGTTACTAATAGCAGTTTATTTCCTATAATTTAGATATTCACTGACATTTGGAAATTATACTATAAAACTGGGAAGGTAGGATCACATTAGCCTTGATAATTAGATAATATGCAAAACGGTGTTAAAAAAAAGAGAGTTACAGAAAAAGCTGAAAGTTTGAAACAAGGGTGCTCAAAGTTCCCTGGCAACAGCATAGTCTTTCGAGACAAGCCAAAATAACACCCTGCAAGAGATGGAGAAGTCAGAGTGCCAGCACAATGCGTACCCAAACAAAAGGCATCACTATAGTAAGATAGCATGATTTGGAGAGAAAAAAAGAAAAAACCCACAGATTTCTTTCTCTTTTATTTTGCTCTTAGTTGCACAATTGCCTTTACCATCTGATCTGGACATGTAGTATTTATGAGTAAGACAAAAGCTGCTGAAGGTCAGCTGAGGTAAAGCAAAAGACAGATCAGCAGCTCATTATTTCAGATTAGGTGCAGGTTTGTGTCACAGCAAATGTGTCTGAAACATGAAGCACACCAGTCCCAGAAACACTCCTGTCCTTTTGGTCACAGCAGCAGAAGCCTAACAGCAACTGCCAGATGTAAAAAAGCAGATGGAGTAATACTTTAAATACCAGCTATGAAAGGTGTCTTTCTCAACCCTGAATAATGGGACAACAAAGCCTGCAGCTACACTGGGGTACTAGAGGAAGTGGCAGGACCCCTAGGATTCAGGGGTTCCTTTCCTGGTCGAGTTTCTGTAGTCTTCCAGTTGCTACTGCCCCAGAGTCTGTAGATAAACTGGGAGCAATCAGCTTAGCCTAAAGACCTTCAGAAGGAAAAAGGTGAATCCAGGGTGAATACAGCTGAAAGTAATTTCCTGAGGTGATAGCCTCTTTCATAAAGGTTTCCCTTATGCAGAACAGAAAAGGAAAGCTCTACTCTGCGTAGAAGCAAAGAAGATTGCTAGGGCGTGATAAGTTCAGCAATTGCATTAATACAGAGAGTACTTAGATTAAAAAGGAGTGGAATGTGAAAGCCTCATGTCAGTGCACAGATGCAGGCAGAACTGCAGTGGAGTTCTGGTTTCTGGTCAAGAGGAAAAAAAGAAACAAAACTGCAAACAGTTTTCAACTAAGAGATTAGTACAATACAACTGCTACAGCATCCTCTGTCCCCACCTTGCTTGGATCAAAACCTTGCCTAAACGGCACTGCGTCAGTCAGCAGGCTTTATTTTTTGCTTTCCAAGCAAATAGGTATAGGTACCCTTTGCCCAGGAGGGAGTAATGTCCCTGGCAGTCAGGAAATGACAGTTGGTGCAAGAGGAACAACCAGGGGAGCACAGGTGGCAAAATAGGATATGCTGAAGTTACAATCTCAACAGTGAAAAATGTGTGTTAAAACCTCATGAAATCCCATGACTTCAGGAGTCCTGGTCTACACACACTGATCCTGAGAATAAAGGAAAAGATAGTAAAAAAAATTAGTATAAATATTATGACAGATTGGAAGGTTTGTGAACAACTAGAATTGGATCTGGAACTGAACCACATTGCCAAAATCAGCTCTCAAATTGCATAGGGCAGAGGACCTTAGAGACACAGGATGATGCAAGTGTCAGTTGACTGTGACATGGATAAGTTGTAATTTGCAGTATGGGTCCTACCTGGAGAAGTGAACTAGAAGATTGGTACAAAAAGGCATTTAGCTGTGTGTTCACGCTCTCTCTACTCACAGGAGCTAAGGGACTGTTGCTCTCTGGTAGTCACTGCAAGCTGCCAGGTTTTTGCCTGGACTACTGACCTGCTGCATTGAGCAGACTCAATGAAACCCAAGTCTCACTGGGTTTCAGGACTGAGTGCAGTCCTGCATGCAGAATTCGGCCCATTGCTGACACCCGGAAAACCATTAGATCTCAAAACTATGTGTAAGAGTTGACTATCTCAATTGAGTCCATCTTTAGCTGAGGAAAGGCCAACAAGTCAAATTTTCAGTGGTGTTGACTGCTCTTTTAATTTAGGTAGTGCTTACCTGTCTGCACAGTCATGCACAGAATCAGTTTAAATTTATATTCATAAAGCACTTCAAATACCTCCAACAGAAAATGCTTTTGGTTTTTTTTAATAGATAGTAGTTTAAAGTTATCCTTTTGCAGCCTTTGAAGCAAATGCCTTCTTTACAGCATGGGGACAGTTTTCCTTCCCAGCATCCACAAACAGCACATGAAAATCAGTTTCAATCTGTCCTAAAATCATTTCTTACTTAAATTTTAGATTTAAGAAAAAGATGCATTAGTTACTAATTTTCATCTTAAATTAATCATTTAACATTTCTTATGCATTATGAACCTACTTTTATAGAACGTACAGCCAACAGTCATAAAAGTGCTTCAATTTTGAGTGGATAATTTTAGCACAAAAATGCAAATTTTGAAAACACATGGCTCCGATTTAGGGTTACCATACTGGCATAAGAGTTCTGCCTCCCTCTTGTGGCTACATCTTTTACTTTCGACTTGGAAAAGAAACATTTACAGTGCATCCACAGAGTTCAAGATAGTTACCTTCCTGATATAAGCCTCTTCCTGAAATTTGGTAAAACAACTCCATTACATTGAGCATCTCTCATACAAAAATTTTCTATATAAAAGAGAGATTCTTTTTCACTTTCATGTAGGAACAACTGAACATGTTTGATAAGATCTGTGATAATTCATGCTGGTTACATTTTGTAATTGATCCAGAATGTTCAAAATCAAGACAGCCAAACGTCTGCGCTCCACCTAAGAGTTATTAAGGTATATTCCAGGTGATGTGATATTTTCAAGTAGTGCAAAAACTCATGGCTCATACATTTTAGGATATTACTTTGTCCTTTCCTATCACTTTCCATTCATACATCACATATCCTATCACCTTCCATATAAATATCACATAGTCCTTTTCAAATATTAAGAAATTAAACTATCTGAAGAGTTAACTGAAATAAAAGACTGTACCTCTCAGACAATAAGAAAGCTAAGGCAGCATTAAATCAGTGCATTTGAATAATAGAGCACTAACTGAATGTAAGTCTAATGTCCCTGCATTTTTCCCCAATCCAGAATAACAGTTTCTTCCTTCAAGATCCTTAGCAGACTTACAGCATTTGTACTGTGATTTACCTGGAGTGTCTCTGCTCTGTGCCCTTGTATTCTTTATTCCTTAGTAATATACACTGATCTGCCAGGGCCTAGATGACTAGGACAGTGACAGTAAAGTCCTCAGGTCGTAGGTTTGATTAGAGTTTCCTTCTCCAACCTCAGGTGTAAAGGGTGGGGCCAGTTCCGCGCACACTGCGCCTCACCTAAAAAATCCTCTGCGCAGGCTCGAAGGTTTCCTCACACTCTCACAGCCCCATAGTGACAGGCAAGGGACGAAACGGCAGGTGATAAAGGTGCACTGGGAGCCACAGACTCGACCCTGCATGCAGGCGGTTCAGGACTTTTGGTCGCTTTAAACTGATCCAGGAGATGACAGTCTTGTTCGGAAAAATCACATATAACCAATCAGCCCTTTTTCACTCGGACCTGCCTATCCCACATTGCCCTTTTAGTCCTGCTCGCGATTGCAGTGTGCATGGTTAAAACCCTTACAAAATCTTCGTTCGCGAAGACAAGCCTTCAATATATACTGATACTAATACAGCACATTGCCTGCCCCAGCATACAGGAAGACATGTGAATTGTGTCTTGAAAGGCATTGCTGGAAAGTGATCAGGAGGGACCTGAAAATTTGTAGCAGTGGTTTACAGTATAGGAAAGAGAATAGACTGCACAACTTAAACACTACTGCTGGTCTTCTTGCTTTGGTAGGTCTAGAAAAAGTGCCTCTATAGATCTGCACCACTGTTACTTGGTTGCATCCTCCAAGTTCATCTCTAATTTCAGCTGGCTTTGGCAGCAGGGCAAAGGACTGACTTTGATGACTCATACATTTACGTAACTGTTCGGGTGATGTGAATATATTATCACTTTGGTTTTGAAGGTACTCTCATCTGCTTCAAGTTAGATGATACCTATCAGCACCTCTTTGGCAGCTGGCCGGTGAAAACATTTATGGGAGCAGAGGCCAGTCCCATACAGACTCTGCCAGGGGCTGGCTGCAGCAACAGCTACAATTTCCAAAAAAACATCAGTGGTGCTTACAGACCCCAGAGAATAAAAGCAGTGTTGGGACCTTGCCCTGTAGTTGTTAATACTGTGACTGTATCTGGCCAGAGCATGGATCAGTCCTTCCAGCACAAATGCAGCTGTCTTAAAACTCTATAAACTAGAAGTGCTGTTTTCTGCTTATCACATGCTCTGTCCATAACATAAAACAGAGCGCAAGCAAAATTGCAGCTATAACAGGTGTGATGGCATGCCTCACTAGAAATGTTTTCATTCAACAGAGACACAGACATGCTGACTACTAATCTGCCTAGAGTCAGTCTGTGGGAGAAATGAGATGGCTGACAACAGTAGGTCACATTGCAAATCTAGAAGGATTTATAGTGGAAGATGATGCTTAAGATGGAAAAAAAATCTTTCACCCAAAGCAGCAAAAGAAGGAGTAGGAACAAGCAGCTGAGGGAAATGTGAACAGTGGTCTGTAAGTGCAGCTTTCCATTTTTTACGTTTGCAGCTGTCAAAATCTTGGTATGCCCAAGACTCCCAGATTACACATCATTTAGCACGAAAATTCAAGCAGAAAGGAGCTCTGGAAATGGGTCACAGGTTACAAAGGTCAATTAATGCCTAAGGTCCTATAGCTCCATTACAGGATGAGCTGGGATGGCTCCTTCCTGCTGTTTTCCTTTCTCTCAAAGCCAGGGACTCGGATTGCCCAGCAACCCTCACACTAGCACAGGTTTGCCAGTTAGATAATTAGCCTCAGCATGGGAACTGCACATTAACTGCTCATAAGCCATAGGTCACAATGTAGTTCATCTTCTCTGGGAAGGCTGAACACAGTCAAAACTGAACTGGAGCTGTCTCCTGCAAATTCCACCCAGTCCTGTGAAAAACAACCCTACGACTCATTTAGGGGAGAAATATATATGTTAAAAAAAGAAAAAAAAAATAGAAAAAAATAAAAGATTGGTCTTGCCTGTCTGATGCCTCTCGTTGCTGGATCCCAGAGGGGACATATGATCATCTCTGAATAGGCTGCAAAGTGTACAGCAATCCCATGTTTTTTCCATGAAAGCTGATTCCTCTTTGCCCTTAAAGCAGCTCTACTGGATCCTCAGTAAGTCAGAAGCTTGCATGATTTGCAAGGACACTCCCTTGGGCACAGAGCAACAGACTACTAAGCAGGAGGCAGTGAGCATCCAAATCCTTCCTTGCACAGAAGCCTTTCTAGAACATGTGAACGCGAGGCTGCAGGACAAACTGCTGAGCAAAATACAACACAACACATCCCTGCTTGGCAGTAGCTGCCTGTGTGCAGTCTCCCACCCTGCCAGCTGTGTGAGGGAAGCTGAGGCTACACAAACCCACACACACTCCTTAAGGAATCACAGGGTTATCACGCACACAGACCAGCACCATGCCATAGTTATATGCTGCATATTTGTATTCTGGCATACTCTAGGGTGATTACTTACTTTATCCTAAGTGACTATGTGGTGCCTGAGGTATGTAAGGCTTGTGAAGCCACACTATAGATCATTCTGTGCAAATTTTTCTCTACAAATATTTCACTTTTTGATGTCTGTATATATGAGGAATAACTTTGCTGAAGCAAATTCAGTTTTGCTGTGAACCTTTGCACATCATACGTGCTGGCTGGAATATATGGCAGTAATCAGTAGAAACATTTATCAGCAAGCTTTGTTTCAGATCAGTAATGTAGGACATTATGTAGGACATGCAGTGTCGGTCTAGGTGGCTCCAGCAATACATTTATCACTATAACTTAAAGTTCCACTCAGTGTGGAGACCCAGCAGCAATGTGCAGCAACTCATGATGGCCCAGTGCAGCTGAGCTGGTAGGTTTATTCAGTCTCAAAATAATTGGTGTTTGCAGCTCCTGGCTTCTTGCCTTTCACAGGAGCTCGTCAGTATTCCAGTATCCAGGGCCAAACCAGGCAGCATGTGCACTTCAAGAAATGGTAGTCTCCCACAAGGTATTTTCTTTCAGCAGAGTTTTCAAATGGTAAACACCTGTAGTTAAAAACCACCACAAAACAAAACCCCCTAACCACAATACAACATCACCCACATTTTGGGTCTAAAATGGCAAATCAATGCAAACGTCTCCAAGTATAAAGTGCAGAGAACTGACTAGAAGGTTTAGCAAATTAACTTAGCAGGAATCAGCAACCTGGTCTAGTGGAAGGTGTTCCTGCTCATGGCAGGGGGGTTGGAACTAGATGATCTTTAAGGTCCCTTCCAACCCAAACCATTCTATGAATCTATGATTCTATGACATTGTGTGTAGGAAGACTAACTGGTATTTTAAGTGCAGATTTTTTTGTTACCTAACTTCTTTGTTGCTTGGCATCATGGATCAGAGCCAGTAGTATTTTGACTGTTGTAAGAACTTCATCACAGTTGAGTAGTTGTGATTCATAACAGTAGCAGTCCAAGTGGTTAATGCTGCTACTTAAAAAGCACTTAAGCAAGGTAGTACTGACAGAATGTGTAACTTGAAGCTACTCCTTGAGTTTATGCCCTTGCAGAGAAGCTCTAACCTTCAGAATTTTAGGGGCTTTTCTAGCTATTTAAGAATCAGTACTCTGTATTCAAATTATGATTAATTCAGTCTGTAGAGACCTAAGCATTAGGTCAAACATGTACACACGTGTGAAAAATAGGGGTGGTCTCTGCCCTAAAACCAATAATCTTCCTACTACAAACATTAGAGCTTGCTTACAGCAAGCGCGGTGTACATTTTAGTAATGGCCAATTCGTCTTCAATAAAAGGAAGCCTGGAGACTCTTCTACATGACAAAGCATTTGGCAACAATGTTGTTTTGAAGCATTTCCTCTTCTGGTCACTTATTTCTACTCCTGTCAGCTCTTTCAGTCTCACAAACGTGTCTTTTGTGGGGCTGCCCTATGAACCAGATCAGGAAACCGACCCTGGTTAAAAATTAGCCAGTGCAGGAGAATTAAAAAAAAGTCACAGCAAGGAACTGGCACAACTGCAAAAGCAGAACGTGGTGGCATAGGGACAGAACGAGCACTCAGTGGTATGGGAAGGAAGTATGAATGCCTGAAATCCTCTTTATCACTGAATGCATGGGGGTCATGAGAACCACGGGGTCAGTGTCTCAATTAAGCTTTGCCAACCAGACACATGAAACACAGAAACTCTGATAGACAAATCTATGTCAGCAGAAACCTCTACTAAGGTGTAAATACACGCAGCACATGGCAACAGCCTAGAAGAGCTTGTTGCCTCCTCCAGCTGTCACTGATCATTTACTGGAAACAGCTGTTATAAAGACCACAGTGTAGCTGTGTGAAGTAATTTTTTGAGGGATGGTCTGAGTAAAGTTAAGGAAAGATAATCCTCTAAGCAAAGGGGGCACAAGTGGTGTCTAGAAAATGAAGCGTTGCCGTATCTGACATGGAGTTTGTGTGTAAAAGAGAGAGAAGGGTGATTTTGATAGGGGAGAAATTGTAGTATTGAGAGAACAGGGTCTAGCAATTAGTGGCAGCTTTAGAAGAAAGTCTTCTGATTGGTTTTCAGGCCTCTGGGTCTTGTGGTGGTGCTCCTTGGCCTTTGAGAACATGAGAGGTATGTTGGAGATACAGGGGGACAGAACGAGTTACAGTAACAAAACAGCTACAGTAGCTGGTCACCTGCTAATGTAGTCTTCTGTGAAGATGCAAATTCTATACTTTGGAGAAGGGAAGATAGCTTTCTAATGTTGGTAGCTATGTGGCTTTGACTGTACAATTAAGTACATAGTTTTACTGTCCTGTTCAGACATGCTCTAAAGAGAAACATGTACATTCAAGTTGTTTTCAAACAACTATATGCATCCTGACAGTAAACAGTATTAAGTCTGTATTAAAGAAAAACTTTGTGCTTCCTGCTTTGCTTGAGTAAGCACTTGGTAAGAGCAGAGCAAGCCTGAGACTCTAGGAGTCTAATAATGAAACAAAGTTTAATGTGTAGCAAGCTATTCTGAAGGCCTTGCCAGCTCCAGCACTTCAAGCTGAGAATTTGCTGAAGCATGAATGTCTACCCTCAGAAGGTTACTAGAGACAAACCACATTGCTTGAGGATAACATGGTTTGGTCCTCTGTGGGCTGTGAGGAAGGCAGTTGAGTTGTGCATATGTTAGAACCTTAAAACTGGTGATAGTGTGCTTTAGTAAAGCATATTGCTGTGCTTCAAATTCTAAACGTGAAAGTAAATCCATCTAGATAAATAGAGATCTGTTGGAATAAGGGTGATGGGAGATATTTCATTCCATTTCTGCCTTGCTTAAAAATTTTTCTGGGGAAACTTAGTGCTGAAAATGAGGGATATTAGAAGGAAAATGTCACCGTATAAATTATACCTTTCAATTAAAAATGTTTATACAGTAAGTGAACAGTCTCTAAAACTAATATCAGGTAAGCTCCATTATGTGTCAGCATCTCTTTGACTCTTCAGGGTTGCTTGCATCCAGAAAATCTTTGGTATGATGTATAAGTTGTTAACTTCTGTCTCTGCCTCAAGTTTTGGATTGCAGCTTGGGCCAGTTATTGTTTCTTTTCTTGAGCTCAAATTTTATTTAAGGTCATATTCTCTCTTTGGTACAATGAGTGGAAGCAGCAAGAGCAAGTTAAACACAGAGGTGAAGTTCTAAACTCACAAAGTGTGAACATAACTTCAAGCAGCTTTTTTGCCTGCTAACATTTTCTAGACTGGCTTGGTTCTGTGTTTGTTCCTGTTTTATCCTTTTAACACATGCTGTTGAAATTTTAAGTTATATATGTATCTTCTCATTCTTCTGGAAAATTGCCATTTCAGAGATCGGGTCAGAAAGTTCATTTCCTTGACTAATAATAATACTACATTGCCAGAGCCTTCTGAAAAGTGTTCAATGGCTTAGTTTGCTTTTAAGGAGAAAGTGTAATATACCGGGTTGTATGTTGTCTTCATGCCCAAAGAGTGAGACTATGCCAGCACAACTACAATAGCAATGTAATAGCAATGTGGTCATAATAGGTAATGTGGACAAGAGCTATGACGACAAATCTAGAAGGCATGCTGATGGCAAACCTTATTCTGCCACCTGCGTTAAGATTTGTACTCCTATAATAGAGTTAAAACCAATTTTTATTTTCCTTGATTAACAGCCCCCCTAGGTCAGAGTGGAAATAGTCGACATGATCATACTTAACATGCTTTTCTGTTTTACGAAGTAAGAAATTATAAACAACTGTCAGCAACATTTCATACTAGGTACTGTATGCTTTGCTGTATGATCAGAAATGCTTTCAAAGAAAAATGAGGGCATGCTGATACTGATTGGTACTGATTTCTCCAGGTGTAGGAGATCAGATTTACTCTTTATCTGCTTTTGGGAGGCAGAAAAGTACCTTCAGGTTTTTTTACCATTTTCAAATTAACCAAAAAGCCTCAATTTAAAACAAAACACAAATAAACAAAAAATTAAGATCACAACTGAAATTTGTTGTGTTTTGATTTAGCAACAAGATTGTGTTGTTCTTATTTTCATCTGAATTGCTATCTGGTGGCTTTCAGTGGCAATCACAGGTATTTAGTATCTTTGAGTTTCTAGACTCAAGTGTGTCACATCTCTCATTAGCAAGTACTTATACATTAGTTATTTCTTTGCAGAATATCTACTTGAAAGATACACTGTGAAGAACAATTATTAGTACTTCCCTAGAACTTTAGAATGGAAGTGCAATCAACCTAAAAATCATACTGAAGAGAATTTATTCACCCCCACCCCTGCCAGCTTTCTCCTCACAAGTTCTAACAAATCTCTCTTCTAAAAGATGTAATTCTGTGATAGACCAAAAACGAGATGAACTAAAACCATCTCAATGTCCAAGACCCTTTATATTAACTTAGCAAGCTACTCTTGCAGTAGGAAGTAGCTTGCTCTGCTGAGAGAATCAACGGATGCTTCTGGTACTAACAGGATAGAATCATCGAGGACATTCAATGTAGATCTTGTGCCTCTGAGCACAAAGTGTGGGCTATAAAAGATGATTTGCTTGTCTCAAACATTTGAGACCTGGACAGGCTTGAGAGGTGTGTCCATGCAAACCTCATGAAGTTTCATGAAGTTCAACAAGGCCAAGGGCAAGGTCGTATACCTGGGTTGGGACAATCCCAAGCACAACTACATGCTTGGTGGAAAACGGACTGAGAGCAGACCTGGGGAGAAAGACCTGGGGACATTGGTTGACAAGAAGCCCAGCATGACCTAACAATGTGCACTTGAGGCCTTGAAAGTCAACCAACCATATCCTGGGCTGTATCTAATGAAGTGTGACTCCCAGGTTGAGGGAGGTGATTCTCCCCCTCTATTCTGCTCACATGAGACCCCACCTGTAGTACTATGATCAGCTCTGAGGCCCCCAACACAAGAAGGATGTGGACCTGCTTAAGCGAGTCCCAGAGGAGGGTCATGAAGATGATTAGAGGGCTGGAGCACCTCTCATGAAGACAGGCTGAGAGAGTTTGGCTTGTTCAACCTGAAGAAGAAAAGGCTCCAGAATTCCTTATAGCAGCCT
>JANHGB010054851.1:0-20422 GCA_026283785.1 Coracopsis vasa
TCTTTCACTAACTGTTCTAACTAACTAGCCTGTTCTGAGCTTTCTCTTCTCCATACTCAACAACCCCAGTTACCTCGTAAGACTTGTGCTCCAGACCCTTCACCAGCTTTGCTGCCCTTCTTTGGACCCACTCCAGCACCTCAGTGTCTGTCTTGTAGTGAGGGGCCCTGAACTGAGCACAGTATTTGAGGTGCGGCCTCACCAGTGCTGTGTATAGGGGGATGATCACTGCCCTTGCCCTGCTGGCTGCGCTATTGCTGATACAGGCCAGGATGCTGTTGCCCTTCTTGGCTGCCTGAGTGCAGGCTGGCTCATGTTCAGCAGCCGTCAGTCACCACCCGCAGGTCCCTTTCCACCAAGCAGCTTTCCAGCCACTCTTCCCCAAGCCTGTAGCGTTGCATGTGGTTGTTGTGGCCCAGATGCAGGACTCAGCACTTTGGCTTGTTGAACTTCATACCATTGGACACAGCCTATCAATCCAGCCTGTCCACATCCCTCTGCAGCCTTCCTGAGATCAACATTCCCAGCCAACTCGGCGCCATCCACAGATTTACTGAGGGTGCACTCAATCTCCTCATCCAAATCACTAATGAAGACATTAAGCAACACTGGCCCTAATGCAGAGCCCTGAGGGACACCACTAGTGACCAGTCATCAACTAGATGTGACACCACTTACCTATCCTATTACACCTATCAAGGCCATAAGCTGCCAGTTTCTTCAGGAGAATGATGTGGGAAACAGTGTCAAATGCTTTACTAAAGTCCAAATACACAGTATCTACAGCCTTTCTCTCCTCAAACAGGTAGCTCACTTGCTTACTTAAATTTCATTGTTACCCTCTTTTATGTCTGGCAGGTAGCCACAATCTTCTGAGTTCTCCCCTGAAAACCTTGGATGAAAACCTAGCATGTCCCATGAAGGTCAGTAGTACTAGAGCATCACTTGCAGCATGAAACAATGTGATGACCACTGATCTGGTCTGCTTGAGGCAACATTCACAAGTTGGCTAAACAATAACAGTGCATCTTGTATCTTCCTGCACATATCAGGTGAGCCTACATGACCATCATCCTAAACGGACCAAAGGGGTCTCATTCCAAATGATCAAAGATAAGCCAAGAAAATTAAAAACAAAAACAAAAACAAAACACCTGCATCTCTTGGTTCTCATTTCCTGACTTAACAGCTATGGAGATGTAGGTGCCTGCTAATTTTAAATTGTGTTGGATAGCCAGTAGGCATTGGTTAAGATGCAGCCACACAGAGCACTCATTGTTAGGCTTACTGCAGTTTTACTTCCAGCTGTCTGGTTTTGAGTTAGTGTCTCCTGAGACAGCTTGATTTGACTGATGCTGCTTACTGCAAAACAGCCAGGATGTGCAGGGCAGTCGTAGCTGCCCTGAATAACTGATTCCCTCAGTACAGCCACCAGCACTGGAACTGCAGCCCATCTTCCAGACAGGCCCATTTTGTCTGGTTTATCACACCATCTCTCTGGATCTGGAGATGCTCAATGTGAAACAACTAAAGAGCACATTTTGGGTTAAGCCTCTCATGGTTTAGCCTCAGTTGGCAACTAAATACCACACAGCCGCTTGCTCACTCCCTGCACACACACCCCAGTGGGATGGGGAGGAGAATCAGAAAAAGGTAAAACCTGTGGGTTGAGGTAAGAACAGTTTAATAATTGAAATAGAGATAATGAGGATGGTGGTGGTGATGACGAAGAAAAGGGAGATAACAGAAACAGAAAGAGGAATAAAACACAATAAACACAAATGATGCACAATATAATTACCAGCCACTGACCGATACCCAGACCATCCCTGAGCAACAATTAGTCCCTCCCAGCCACCTCCCCCCAGTTTATATACTGGGCATGACGTGCTCTGGTATGGAATACTGCTTTGGCTAGTTTGGGTCAGGTGTCCTGTCTGCTCTCTTCTGTCTTCTTGGGCCCCTCCTCACTGGCAGAGCATGAGACACTGAAAAGTCCTTGATCAGGGTAAGCGCTGCTGAGCAACAACAAAAATATTGTTGTGTTATCATTATTCTTGTACTAAATCCAAAACACAGCACTGCACCAGCTACAAAAAAAAAAATTAACTGTATCCCAGCTGAAACCAAGACACCCATCAAAGGCCATGCTGCTGCTGGAGGGGAAATCCTGCCTCCTCCTGTGCCCCTATTCCCACTGCTGTCCCAGTGCTCCCTCAGTGCAGCTCCAGGGACAGGCAAATGAGGGAGCTTATCCAATTTACCTGCTTTTGTTGCAGGATCATTTTCCAGCTAGCTCACTTGAGCCAGTACAATAGGAACAAAGGGAGAATATGAAGGGTAGCACCCCACTTTTCAGCAGCAGCAGCACCACTTTAGATTGGCTTAAACCAATCAGGAAGCATTGTGGCATTACTAATGGATTACTTCAACCTGCATGTCAGCAAAGATGAGCTCACAGGTACATTACAGTAAAGCACCCCGCTGTGAAAACCCAGTGGGTACACCAGGAAAAATTCAAGTGGCTCCTGCTATGGTGTTTTAGGGTAGTGTGGTGGTCTTCACTGATGGACAGGATGTGCACCAGGCAAACACACCAAGCCTGTCTCAGCCCAAATTCAGGTGGGATAGCTTGCATCACAACAGAGGCCTGCACAAAGCATGCATGCCTACAGCTAACAAAGGCACTTGTCCATCAGCATCTAGCCAGCACAGCCTCATGATGTTGACCAGGACAGGCTATAATCTGAAATAAAGGCTAATGGAATAGCATTTGGATCTCCATTAGCACTTTATTGAGTTGCAATAGTCCCGTGATGAAGGCAGAGGTAATATGATATTATGAGAGGCTGTATATTTGTAGGCAGAAATTAGAACTGTAATTCTGTATTTGAGAGCAAACAAGCTGCGTGTTGCAATGTGGGGATCTGAAGTGTTCGGTATTTGAGACACTGACCTTCACTGTATGTGTTCAGAAATACACATACTTGTAATGTCCACAAGCAGGTCCAGGACTGGCTCTTCAGTGCTTCAGAGAGCACTGTTACAGGATCAGGTCTTCAGATAAGAACTGAGCAGTGCTACGGATGCTTTTTGTCCCAGCTGTGCAATGTATGGCGGAGGGAAGAAAGAAAAGCAGAGGTGCTTTGGCTTTGTTCTTTCTTTTTCCACACTCATGCCTTTTAACTTACAGATTTTTGCATCTGGGTGCATGGATCTGATGGTGAACAGGTGAACCAGCCTCACTGAGAATTTTATATGTGGCCAAAGGGAATGCTGGGACACATGGGTGGCCCTGCAAAGGGAGACTGAGCAATGGGAAACCACCTAGGAAATGCTTCCAGTCCTCCTGCTGGAATGAAGCTCTCTCCTTCCCAAGGTACAAAATCAAATCCAAAACATTAGTTTAGGTTTAGTTTGAACTCCTGTGTTCAGATCTGTTTGCAATTGTCACAGCAACCGTGACATGTAAGGCCAAATCCTGCTGATACATGAAATAACATGGGCACCAAAAATTCTTCTATCAGGGCAGTGTTTGACTCCATGCAAAAGTCAGGGGTTATGCCCTCTCTGCCCTTATGGCAGACACAGCTCACAAAGCAACACATATTAGGAGCAGAGCAGAGAGCTGTGCCTCAGGACTGGTGAGGAATTCTTAGCCAGGCCAGGGGAAAAAAAGGGAATAAATTCAGACCCTCTTCTGGAGTGGGTGCCTAGTGCACTCTGCATTAGGGCTGTAAATGACAGCTTTGGCACTGAAGTATAAGGACCTGCGGAAAGGAGCTACAAAAGAAACACAGACCCTTAATAATCTTTATTCTTGAGAATTATTTCAGGGATATTACCTACATAAGCAGGACAGTCAGAAATGCACCTCCATCCACTCAGCTCTTCTGCTAGTGCAAATCAATATTTTTCCATTAAAGTCAATGGAGCCTTGCTGATTCCATGAAGGCAAGATTATTATGTACAATTTATTGGCTCTAGTCATTTGATAATACTCTACATGGGAAATCTTTTACCTCTGCTTCCTTTCTAAAGCACAAAGGACCTGTACAGTTTCAGATCATTGTATTTTGCGCCAGTCCCACCTTCTCTTGAAAATTCCTTTTGTTATTTCTCACTTGAGGGGGCAGCTATGACTAAGTAGCTGAACAAAACCTTCAGATTTACCAAACCTGCAATGCAGCTCATTTCCCACCATTTAAGGCAATGCTATTCTTGGAATTCGCACTTTGAAATCTCCCCACCCAGAGACTCAGTACTGTAGGACAAAGGTAGGCACCAGTGTAAAGCCCCATTGCAAATGCACCGCATAAAAGTTTTATGTTAAGATTTGCCTTTCACATCTCATAGGAAAAAGGGTTTCTTTGCTGTATTTCTTATTTCACATCTCCATATAATCATCCAACTGTAGCACTGAAGACAGAGGAGTTGCAGTAATACATCCTGGCAATGGATTCCCCTTCCAGTCTGAGCTGAACTTTCTTAGCTCTGGACTTTATGTAATCCTGTCTCCCAGTCATACAGTCTGAGCCACTAACAGCTAAGACTTTTGCTTAATCATAACTACTTTATCTTAGAATGTATATTAGCTTCTGCTCCATAAAACATCTCAGTGTGCTGTAGTGGTACAATACGGTATCAAATCTTCTAAGCACAACAGAATTGAGTTACACAAAGTCGGTACCTGTGTGACAAGCTCATAGGAAAGGACAGCAAAAAGTGTCACACTGATTCATTAGGTGATGTTCTTCCCTGTGCAACAGTTCTCAACCGATGCCCTAAGGTACGCAGGGCTCTGACTTCCACATGAATCATAAAATGTTTTGGCTGCTTAAGATGTGATTGCGTATGACATGCATAATCTTTGTGATGAGGTAAAGCAAATAACAAGAGAAAGTAAGGTTCAGTCAGGTTCAGTAAGGCTCTTTGTTACATCTGCATATTTTCAGCTCAAGTTCCCTCCTAGCATTCTAGCAATTCTTCTAACCCCCTCCTCTTTGGGTCACCTGCAGTTCACATCTGGTTCTGAATCTAAAACATATCAACACTGAAATTTATTTTAAGTATATTCAATGTCACGGCTTAGCACGAAGTGTTGCCAGCTCCTGATTCATATTGGGCTACAAGGCTATCACGTAGGGCTCCACAAGTAAGATAACAGCATGCCCCATAGTTGAAAGTTGGCTAAGTGATGCTTATAGAATTTGGGAATTCTACCCAAAATAAAGTTTACAGCTGTTTCATTCTTTTCATATTTCCCTTCTTTTGTACATTGCTGAGACACTGTTTTACAATTATTAATAGAATATTAGAAAATCCCTTAATTTGTTGCAATTCTTAGCATATTTACTTTGAATGAAGTACCAAATATTTGAGGCTTACTTTATTAACAATAAAAGTGAGATACTGATGTCTTAATATGAATTTTTAGATATATTCAAGAAAGGGACTAAGTTAACTAGGCAGTTGCCAAGGCATGTGTGTCTGAGCTGAATGACGACCACATTTGGAAAGGAAACATAATAAAAGATAAAGGATATGGACGTGGGATGAAAATACCCACTTATCATTGTAAAATTATTCTAGACTTGCTTGATATATGTATTTGACAAAATGACTGCGTTTTCTTTACTGAGATAGACACTAGACCTAATCTTGCTGGAATCCTGAATGTGTTTTGTATAACATTAATTAAGATGAAAATCAAGACTAATATATGAACTGTAAAGCATATAAGAAACTGATTGGACAGGAGTATTCTGTCAGGAGAAAAGGGAATTATTAATGCAGTTTCCTAGATTCAGTCTGGGAACAACCTTATTTAATCTTCTCATTAATGACCTTAGCACAAAAAATAGGAAGTAAATGAGCTAATGAAATCTGCTGACAACACAAAACTGGAAGGTACTACTCATACAGAAGAGGACTGGGGCATCATGCAGGAAGACCTTCATGCCATTGAGGACTGCAGTAATAGAAATAGGTTGGAATTTCATGGTAAATAATGCAAGGTGATGACCTTAGGGGGCAAAAGAAATTTCTATAATCATGAGGAAAAAGCAGAAGAAGAGAAAGAAGTAGAGGTTTCAGCCACAGGATATATATTAGACTTTAATGGAGGAAGGCATAGGATCCTGTGATGCAGAGAAAGCAATGCATTAAAGTCTTCCTAACATGTAGTGATAAGGCATAGTCAAACGTGCTCAGGAAAGATTCAGACTGGACCGAGTGCCAAGAGGTGCTGCTAGAACAATTGAGGGGATGAAGAATGTATTCAGTCTGGAATTAAAATAAGGCTTAAAAGCATCAAAGCAGGATTCTGGAACATCATCTCCTTGTAGTAGTAGAAACATAATAACTAAATTTAAGGTGAACTTGCTAAATCTGGAAGGAAGAAAAAGGGCAGAGGGGCTACATGGCTTGATAACTGGCAATAGGCAATTGCTGGAATGAAAGCCCTGTTGGGTGGCATCAGGTTCTCCATTGCCTGTCAGTCTGATTTGCATAGAAAGATGATGTGCAAACTTTCACATGCACAGCATGGAGTCCTGACCTGTACCACACCTGCTTACTGCAGGTGTGGAGCTCTGTGATCACACTCACAGACATTTCAGGTGGTGCGGAACATCATACGGCCAGTCCATGGGTAGAGGAAGTCTGTGTTCCTTTGGTTGTGGCAGCACTATGCTTCAGCAATGCACAAGACCAAACAATTCCCACATAGGAGGAAGTGAACAAAATAGCTTTGATCCACTGAGTGAGTCCACTCTGCAAGCCCAGCAGCGTGGGTAGTGCTGTATTTGCAGCAGGAGTTGATTTTTATAGCTTACAGAGACACCTCTCACTTCCCAGATTGTGAGCGTGTGGAAATATTTCTTGGCATCTCATCACTGGAGCTTAGGCTGAGAAAAACACATTCACCTCTGCGCAAAGACAGTGTTTGAAAGATCATTTCTGGAGGAAGTAAATTAAACATGCAGTGATGCTATGCCAGAAAAATACATATTCTTCTGACAACTGAATCTGATTCTTAAAAAAAACCCAGCAGGCTTATTGAAGAGAAGTACTCAACAGACATGAGTAAGGCATGTGTTAGGTGTGGAGATGTTAGTGTCCATGGATACTAGAGTTAGACCTGGTTAGGGCACTAACATATGAATTGGAACCATAACTAGTCAAGAGGGAGGTGGGTTCAGGCTTCTTCCATAATGGGTGGATTTTGTTTTCTTATGGTTTCGTATAAAAAATGGAGGGCACTCATCCATTTTCTAATTAACATGGCAATAAGACTGGGCGGTGCAATGTTTGTGCTGAATCCAGTGCTGTCAGCATATGCTAGTTCTATTTAAAGTACCCTTACTACACTGGGCCATGGGGGAGACTCGGGTGGGAGAGTCCAGCTTCTGCCTTACAAATGGGCCTTGATGGCAATGCTGTTTTCTGAACATAAACTCACAAAAATGAGGTGCACTTCTGTGCATATATAGGACGAGAGGAGACAATGCAGGGGTGCTGATCCAAAAAGCTCGTAACAGATATAACTGGCCACATGACAACAGCATTTATCATTGTATTTCAGGCATTTAAAAAGTGAGCGCTATTAGGTTAAATTAATAATGCATATTTAACATAATATTTTGAGTAAAAGAATCATGGCTTCTTTTCCTTTATATATTGAGACCCATCATATTTCAGTCTGGACTATACTGTCTTTGTTGTCTAAAGCTGCTAATCCGTGATACGTGCTCTGAAATATGCATAATGCATGTAAAGTATTTGTCTTCATGTACTGTACACCCAGAGCATTCCCCTGCTGTCATTAACATCACACCATGCTGGTTTAATGATTTCAGACACTAATGAACTTGTAATAAGCATTTCTAACTTCCATTGATTTTAATGGAGCTACCCCTGATTATGCCTGGATTACATTAATCCTGACAAAAAAAAAAAAAAACAACATATATACTTATATTCGCCCACTGTAAGAAAGGATCAGGTTCGAGTGTGACCTCATAGCAGCCTTCCAATAGCTGAAGGGGGCCTACAAGGATGCTGGAGAGGGACTCTTCATCAGGGACTGTAGCAATAGGACAAGGGGTTTAAACTTAACAGGGGAAGTTTAGATTGGATATAAGGAGGAAGTTCTTTACTGTGAGGGTGGTGAGGCACTGGAATGGGTTGCCCAGGGAAGTTGTGAATGCTCCATCCCTGGCAGTGTGCAAGGCCAGCAGAACAGAGACAGAGCCTTGGGAGACATGGTTTAGTGTGAGGTGTCCCTGCCCATGGCAGGAGGGTTGGAACTAGATGATCTTACGGTCCTTTCCAACACTAACCATTCTATGATTTTATGCGTGCTCCAAATGAATTCCAAATATGCGTCAGGTGAGCCATTTTGCTTATTACTCTTGTTTTCTAACTTGTCTGTAGTAAACTCATAATTTACTTTTCCACTCAAATCACCACTAGATACAATTCATCTAGAATGCTAACAGAGTGCTGAGGTTGAACAAAGTTTGCCTCACCAACTAAATGAACAAAGCAAACCCCAAACTCTTTAGAAGTGCTGCCCTTGGATATTCAGAGCTCTGTGACATGCTGTACATGGAGTGTGCTTGCCTACGCCATTGGGAATACTATGGCATGGCAGGACTCCCAGTCTCCGAAAAGCTTATAGTCAGAACTTTAGAATCTGAGGAATTCAGTTAATTCATATCACAGATCTTCAGGGGGGAAGGGTGGCAAGAGTACTGTTAGAAAGAGTGAAGAGAGGAAGCAAGAGCTGGAGTCAGGCATGTACATGTCTGATAAGGTGAAACGGAGTTACTCTACAAGTTAAACATTAAAATGCCTTTACATGTCTGTGTGGCATTATCAGCAGCCGAGATTTGAGGAACCGAATTTCACCACTGCAGTAGTGAAAGCAGTAGGAGTCAGAGTACTTTAAAGTATGTACATGACAAGAAGCTGAGATGAAAGTGATCATGGGGCTTTCCTGCTTTTTGCCTGAGATTTCCCAGCAGACACCTATGACGGTGTCAGAATCATTCCCTGCACTTACTGCACAAGATGTATATAATACAGTAGCCTGGTGTTGCCTGGAAATGGACAGAGCAACATGCAGGAGTACAGTGGCTGTCACAAACACCAACTTCAGCTCCTCCACAGACACCCTGCATACCATATACTGAATTACCAAGACCAAGGCAATTCTCAGAAGCACCTGGAACATTTCAGGCATTGTGCCTTCCTAAACAAGCTAAAAAATAACCTTTCCAAAATAAGCGAGAAATGTAGATTCCTAAATTCACTGCCTGGTCAGGCAGGTATGGACACCATACCTGGTAGAAAAGAGGGGGAGCATTCAGCCCAGCTGAATGAATTCCAGAGGAGGAATCCCACTCTCATAGCATATGTGTCATTAGATTGCCTTCACTCTGTTGTCGAACAGCACCCTCAGATGGCCCTACTTCATATTTCTCTTTATCAGACTTACTTTCTTTTTAAGATCAGGAAAAGGAAATAAATCCTCACTGCAACGCTGTTGGTTTCTTATGCTTGTGACTGCAGAGAAAAGCCCAAGTAGATGAACAAGCATAATACAAGGTTTCAGAAAAGGAAGCAGAAGAAAACTCTTAGAAGATATATAACTATTATACAAAAAGCTACTTCATGATTATTGAACCTTTATTTACTTTTCGAACACATAAGGGAGTAATATGGCCTTTAATCCTTGTTGCAGTTTTCTATACATTTTATAATACTGAGATTTTCTTGATTTGCCTGTGAAGCAACGCATTTGACTATGAACCTATGAGCCATGCAGTTAACTTTCAGGTTTCTATGTTGATACACAGTTTATTGCATACTATTTCTACAGCTTCAGTTTTCAGTATACTCTAAATTTGTGCATCTGTAGCATCTCCCCACACTGTAAGTACTTACCACTTTTGTTGAAGTTAACAGCCGAAACCAGACGCTTTAATGATTGCAAGAAAGGACAGTTCGGGCTTCTCGCACCGAGGAAAGCATAAAATAACCCAATATGGCAATTCCCCATCTAAATGGTGGAGCCTGGATTTCAGAGTTAAATCCTGTGGACAGAACGGAACTGTTCAAACATCTGAGAGATCATTTCAGACTGTTTGCCACTTTGGCAAACCGTAGCCAAGTTTACTCTTTGAACAATTTCTTCATAAGGTTACACATTTTTAACAAGAGAACCCAGTAAATGGATCCAAAGTGTCTGGGTTTTTTTCTTGTTTGCTCTATGTTTATGATAAAGACTAAAGCACACTGCTAATGTGAGGGAACAGGACCAGAGGAGAATTGGAGCTAACAGGGAGGAAAAAGGTTGTGATGAGCAGAGGTGAAGCTGGGGTAACTGAGATAAATGTGAGGACTAGAGGCAGCAGGTGAGCAATTTCTGCATGTAGGCAAGAGGGGGTTAAAATGCTTTGGAGAAGGGACACAGAAAGCAAATCAAATGAAGGGGAAAGGCTCAATCTCATTTTCCTGGTTAAGGAAACAGCAGGACAATTACCTGTTCAAAGGAAACTAAATGTTACTGACAAATTCTGATCTGAGAATATTTTTTATTCATTTTGCTTACAGCATGACTTGTAAATTCACCACCATTAAATTCATTTAATGTCAGCGATAACGGATACTATGCACCACCAACACCTTTTCTATGTACTCTTTCACACTGTGCCCAGAAGATGGGAAAGCAAGCCTGATAACATTATACCAATTCCCAAAAATAGATTAAGTAAACTGGTGGCTTCTATAACATCCACTTATTTTTCAGCCCCGTAAAAGACACTGAAGAACTACATTTCCACTAGTTATGAATCATCTTTTTAAAAACATAACACACGAAAACATCGGAACATTCATCACAGGTATAAATACTCTATCCGGAGAGCTCCAGGTTTATAACAATGGCAAATTATCTCAGACTAATATGATAAAGTAGCTAGAATATTCATTTCAAATGCTGCTGCAAGGCTGATGAGATGGTCTATGATTATTTCAGGATTAGGCACTACAATAATAATCTCATTCCCATTGAGTGCTCCTAAATACTCCCAGCAAACCCAGTAGTACCTTTTCCTTAACTGTTATCCCATCCCTGTTAAAAGAAATAGCTCCATAAAACTGGGTCAAGCAAACAATTTACTCTTTCCTACAGTAACTGCATATTTTATATACACAATACATCCTTCCTCTGATAACAATTTAATCCAGTCTGTATTAGACTGAAACATAATGCAGTGTGGAGAAAGTGAGAACACCAAACCCAAGTAACTAATACACTAGAAAGAAGAGATTTTCATGGGCAACTTACAGCATAAGAAACTATTTAGGAGAGAAAAATGTAAGGTTTTTGAAGTTACTTTTTTTGTTCCTCCCAAAACATGCCCTTTGGTAATTTTAAGTTTTTATCTCATAGCTCAAAACCATGTGCATGTTCATATTAACACTGTAAAATGTGACTTACAAAAATCCTATGTTCTTGTCCGTTAACCACTGAATGTGATCCAAACACTATTTTGAGAAGAAACTGAGAGGCTCTGTATTTGCACACAACGTAAGATGCTGATGCAGTGAGAAATAACTCTTCTCATCTTCCCACAGTTAGCTGAAAAGTGGAAAGACTGGTTATTAATTCCAGGTTCCTTGAATATCTGGACAAATAATATTTAAAGCACAAGCATGAAAGTATATTATTCCATTTCCTGGATATTAATTAGTAAACCTTGGGAAAAATCTTATCCTCCCTATTTTCCAAAGGAAACAGATGTTAGATTATAAATTACTGTAGGTGTTAAATCTATTTTTATGTGGACAATTACTTTGTGCACAGGATAACTGCAGAATACATAGAGCCACGTGCTTCTTGAATCTGGTGCGCACAAAGCTACTACTGGAAATATCTCAACTGTGTATTTCACTATTAGAGCAACAGCAGTCCCAGTGCTCCTGACGGTGTCTTCAGCTGTCAGTCAGACTGACTTCCGGAGTAGAGAAGCAATGTACAGTTGCAGAAAGAGAAATTCTAGAGGAGGCCTAGCCTTGTGACGCCACAGAGATGCTGCAGGGACAGAGCTAGAATGCCAGACACTCAGCCTCTCACCACAGCTCTTTTCTGGAGGCCACCAGGACATGCACACAACTCAAGTTTGACAAGGTCACACTTTGTACCTGCCACAATAGCTGGAAACAATTATGATGCCCACATGTGATTCCAGAGCTGTATTTTTGCCTTATGGTGCACAGTGCTATGAGGAGCATTCCCTTTTGCCTTCTGGCAATCAGGAAAAAATAAAATTCATAGCTGAAATGGTTGACTGAATAACTGTAAGAAACAGCTGTAACTGCAGTCTGTCCATTCTGTTCAGAATGAAAAAGGAGGTGAAATGCTTTAGACAGTGATACCACAGTAACCTCAACATGTCCCAGGATAGAAAAAAAAACATCCACCTATGCAAGAAAGCAAAGCAAACTGCTCTGATGTGAATGCTCCAACAGTTCTTCAACCCTACCATGAAGATCTATGGCATGTGTTCAGTCAGGAGCTTTCTGGAAGGCCGCTTGATTTGTCATACTCATTGCAAAACTGAGACAAAGCTATAGAAATAAAATCACCTTAAACTACTACTAATTTTGATGATGATGACTTTTAAATGTTTATGCTGTGTTATGAGCACAGTATTGGCAGTGCTGGACTCTAGGCAGTTAAAGCTGTAATGGAATTAAAGGCACTGAATTTAAATAATAATGAGACCAAAGCAACTACCAGAATTATTGAAAGGTTTTATGCCTAAATATAGCTTGTCCTGAAGGTACTTCCAACCACTGCATCTGTTGAAGTGAATCTATAGAACTGGCTAGAACCAAAGCCAGGTGGTTTTGTCAGAACAGTTCCAGAAAAACATTTAAGAAGTGGTCATCACCGCGAGCCTGACAGCTGTTTCACTCAGCCTTACTAGTGAGCAAGGCATTCAGCCAGCTTGTAAAGCCTTTATCTGAGCAACATTAAGGCATTCTTTTCTGTTTCCACAAATCTCCTGGGTTGGGCTGTTGCACACAAACCTGAATAGGCTGATGCTCCCATCAGAAAAACCCAACAGTCACGGACAGCACGCAGGGCCAAACATGTTCGGTGGCCGTGCAGGCTAATGCCATGCATTTGTTTCCTATGGGTATTCTACAAGATGCCTTTCTACTTTAGTCACGCCGAATAAATATTGTTTAGGAATTCTGGTTACTTGGAAGGAGAGTTCTGGGAACTCATTTTGAAGTGTGGATGCAGAGAAATAATGCAGCACTACAAAGGGAATTCACCAACGCAGAAGAATAAAAACCTTCAGGTGACAGATTCTGCATCAGCAGAGTCAACGAAGAGCTAAAATTATGCTACTGCTTCTTAAAAGAATTTATGCAGTCAGTGAATTCTGTGGATTGGGAAGTGTTTCATCTATAAGTCATGCTTAAATAACAGGGCTAAGACTCTAAAATATGGCCATAAATTATATTTGTCACTTGCAGTCACCTAATTAACAACTACACCCTTTTATCCTCATTCCCAACCAATGGAATAGCTTAATTACTGTATTTGGTGGAATCAAAAAACACACATTTTTAAAGGGCTGTTCAAAGGCAGCTTAGGTGCATCACCTGCATGGTATTTCTATCCTAGAGCCCAATTATAGCATGGCTTCATGCTTGTAGGAATAAAACAAATTTCACCGGTAGAAAGCTGAATGTTCACATTGCATTAGTTAAAAGCATTGAGACAGTGGGACTGTGGAATCAGTATGTTCAGGCAGAGTAAAAGATAACAGAACCTCAGCCTTTACAGCTGCAAGCTCATGCTGAAATTGAAACAAATCCTCTGCTGTAACCCTTTTTTCCCCAGTAGATGCAAAGGTCTCTATGAAAAAACTGCTTCTTCTAAACCTTGTTCTGCTTCTCTGCACCTTGTCTGCAACACGCACATTCCATTTTCTGTTGAAACAGCCAAAATGGAAGAAAAGCTTAGCTCTCACATTAGCCTTAATAGAAGGTCACAGATGAAAGCAGTGCTGCCACTAAGAGGAAGCAGACACAAATAAGGCTCTCTAGACTGGTTCTCAAAATCACATCTCTTTTTTCAAGTCAATGTATACCCGGCAGCTGTGCTCACCAGAGAGTAACTGATGCTTTTAACTTTCTGCATAATAGAAAAGCTTTTGAGGAGCATAATATTACAGCATTTAGTTTTTCTAAATCAAACCCCTACAATCACAAACAAGAGAGGGGAAAAATAGATACTAAAAGGTACAAGCGGAGACTGTCTGTAAAGCTTTACAGAAGATGGAGGGCAGCTGGTGGGGATTTGCAGTGACACAGCTGTTTTTAAAAATAAAGAGGTGGAAGAGGAGAGGCATGATTACAGCTACACAGGCATTCCTGAGCCTGTTCACACAAGAGTAAAAACTAAGCTAGCGGCAGGAAATTGAAGTCTCTGTATGTTATTTTTTTATCATCTGAATTGACATTTATAAACTTTCTTTAATAATCAGTGACACTTTCAAGTTCTTTTTCCAATCTAAGTAACTATGAAGGTGACAACAGAAACATTAACCTACTACCAGACATAAAAAAGGCAACGTTGAAATTACTTTCAGCACCTCCAAATAGCACACATTTCTGCTGTATGCCTTACAATATAAGAGGAAAATGCTATCAAGTAAACAACATAAATTGTTATCTGTTTGAATTTCCTACGAAAGGCTTTAAAATTCCACTTTAGGGTTTGTTTTGTTTTTTCTTTTCAGATGTTATTAGTAGATTGTGGAAATAAGCAATGCAAGAAATAGTCAGGTGTATGGGGGTTATTGTTGATTCAACACCATGGGAGGTGAGGCAGGGAAATGCCCAAATTCAACAGGGTATCAAGCACTGTATATGACTATAGTAAGAACATTATTTAACTAAGCAGTAATTTGTATTAAAATAATTTCAGAGAACTTTCACTCATTTTTAATATATATTTCCATATATGTCCCCTACAGCCACAGAGAAAGCATATTAGGTAAACACTAAAAAGGTTGTTACTCTATAGTGTAAAAGCCTGTCTTCTCTAGAGAATCAAATGTAGCTGTTTCTTGACAGCTTTGTTTGCAAAATGAACTCTCTTCCTATTAAGTGATTCCTAGATCCAAGAAATTTCAGATTAAGAGGAGAGATACCACTGATAGCAAGAGGATTACCTTTTGGTCATTCTTCATGGAGTCACCATTTTCACACTATATCAGTTCACTTTCTTCCCGAGTATTAAAAGTGACTTGTCAGTGTAAACATTATTTTTTGCTACCTTTAAAAAAACCCAACCCATCCCATTTTGTCAACATATGAGCTAGGACCCAACACAAGAAAAAGGTTATCCAGCACCAACCCACTAAAAACTTCTTCATACCCACCTCCAGAGCCATCAGTGCTGGCTTTTTGTACAGCTGGGTATTGAACTGAACAGGCTGTAGGTGAAACCCATTACAAAAGCACACATATTCCACCCATTTACTCCACAATCTCTCCTTTCAGTTTCTGGGCTGCTCCCAATCCAAAGAGAACAGCAAAGTGAATGGTGTAGATACTGCCTAGCACACAAACACACTCAACAGCTGAGGACATTTAAATTAATTTTATTTATACCAGGTTTTCAAAATCAGAAATATTTCAAAGAAATTCAATACTTATAGACAGGTGCTACATTGATGATCTTTGATCCACCATTAGTGCCATGTTCTCACTCTACAACCATTAACTCGCCACCACAAACTAAGGGGAACTTACAGAAGTTTATAAAAAATAGGCAGACATGAAAATTTGGTTTATACTGGAATTGGCATAAGAGTAAAGCTTATTGTCAAACTGTGGCAACTGCTGTGTTCCACCACTCGTTCTGAGGAAATGGTACAACAGAAAAAGACTCTCCCACTTAGAGAAACACTTTGGGTTTTAACTGAGCACACTCAAAATCCATTTAATGATCTGACTAGGAGTGATTCTTACACTCAAGTCCGTATTAATTTAAAGGTTTCCATTTCTAAAATCGCCACAAGCATAAACCTCACCTACTCACCCGGTCTTGGACCGATTTCCCTTTTTGGAGAAATCAAACCCACATGTCTATACCTCTTCCAGGATTTACCAAATCAAACAAACAGCTGCTGGTTTTAAAGTATATTTTAAGGAGAAAAATGCCATTTCCGCACAAGCTACCTTCATGAAAGTTTCATCTAACATTTCTTTATCAATAAAATAACTGCAGCCAAGATACCCAAAAGTCACGTCTACATGGAGATACACAGAAGATACTCAAGAAGACTTTCCTCCACTTCTCTATCACAATGAGGCCCTCACCATTTTGCATAATGACAGAAAACAACAGCTGACAAACCATTTTGGAACAGATGCCAGCTGTCTCTCATTTGTTTTACAATTCAAACAGTAACAGTTCTGTAGCACTTTATTGGTTTGGTTTTTGTTGGTTTGTTGTTTTTTTTAAAGCAAGCCATCTGAATTGGACCTCGCATCAGTCAGTCAGTCATTTCAAGAACAAACTGAAGGCAGGCTGATCCATTTGGATCCACAACTTGTTTTGGTAGGAATCTTACATAAATACAGTTTGTGCTTCAATTTTTTATCTACTTGGATTGAGTGAATATACACCTAAGCTAGTTTAAAAAAAAATAAACTTGAATATTCAACTCAGAAGCCACAGACATCTTTCCAGACTGTTTGCAGCAGAGACAAACAATAAATTTAAACACAGTACTGCTTAAAAAAGTTTACTGTCTAAAATGAAATTCAAATGGTTTATTAAAAATCAACATTTTCTGTTTTGGCTTTTTTTAAAGAAAGCATACCTTGTGAAAAAATTAGTTAAAAGATCATTTCATGATATCGAACTCAAGTCAAACATAAAGCACAAAGTAGGTCTTTACATTAAACTGGGCTTTGCACACAACGTGAATAATCAGAAATACACTATTTCTAGGAATAAAAACTTGATTTTTTTTTTCTAGACAACATGCATACCATCAGTTACTTCTCCACCTTAAAAGGTACCTGAAAAGAGAGTTCTGTAGAAAACCAAGACTCATTAATACACTTAGTAAGTCAGTGGTCATCATGCCTTTTTAGTTAAATTCTAGTAAATTTTAGTCTACATAGAACAGCTAACACAGTGAGGTGTGCAAGTCATAGGGACAGCCAGAAGCCTGAAGCAAAGTCTTAAAGTTCTACAGGACGAGAGAGACTAAACACAATACCATGTTATTTGAACTATTACAAAAAAGGGTATTTATTATTATCTGCTTCCTTGCTGAAAAAAGGGCAATGGACTGAACGCAAACGGCCCGCATTCAAAAGCTCCACAGTTCTACTTTACCAAGTTTTTAAAATAAGGTAATGATAAAGAGCATTCCTTCCAGCAGCCTGTACAGTTCAGCTGCCAGGGGCTGCCTAACAGCGCTCCTTCATGCATACCAGGAGAATCATGTCCAGTTTTGCCATTTGTGGATAACGATGACAAGATACAAAAGCATGTGTTTGCCATAAATAGCTCTGGCTAACGGAGGATTGTTCACACAGAGCAGATCAAATTCTCTATAAGGAGAGCATTATTTGGCTCCCAGCCAAATCATGTCCCCAGTGCAAGCCTCAGTAGTGGCAAACACTTTCCAGTTCTATTTACATAGAAGCTAACAAGTAGAACAGTTCATTTAGGCTGTTTCTTGTACCAAGTCCGTCTTAAATGCAACACTCAAAAAAACCCAAAGATTATTTACTGGCTTCATATTCTGTGTACAACTCACACTACAAATCATCTTACCCAAAAAAAGACGGCGAGCTGCAAGATTTCATGCAAGGTTTTACTCTGACATGTAGAACTTTAAGAACGCTCAGGTATGGAACATATTGCATGGTTAATTACTTCGTACGTGTCTGACACAAGTGTTTCATGGAACAAATGGTCTCTAGTAGTTGTAGCTTCTTTAATGGTAAACTAGGAGCAAGTCCTTTATCAAATGATCAGAACAGAGCCACAAAGTATTGTAAAGCAGTACCTAAATCACGATTAGGAATGAAGAATTTGCATTATTCAAGAAGAGATTAATGACTGTTTACCTTTACAATACTTTCCACAGAAGTTATTTGAAATATGCTTAAATTAAACATACTTAAAAACTATATTTTCCAATGAAAACAAGGCAACGTTCTGTAATAAGCCACAAGTTTTATTGCAACGTGGCCAGTTTTTGATCTCAAAAAACGTTCCATTTAAGGCTCTTTTTAATGCAGAAATTGCCACCATGACTGATGTTTTACAAAACTTTAGTGTTTCAAGACTCACATGGTAAACAGATAACTTGTACTCCTGTTCAGTAGTGTACATTCAATGGAAAACAAAAAGGCATCGTAACAGCTACTTCATTTGTAAAGATATGCATGTAACAGGAATGAAACTGAGGTACTACAATAATTTGATGACACAGTTACAGCAACTTAATTGGCATTCCTTTGGGGGGGCGGGTCAAACATATTACAAAAAAGTGCTTTAAATGCATAGTGTTGTGTGCTGCCATGTCACAAAAATAGGCTTGTCAAGGCAGGTGAGGTGTATGAATGCACAAGAGCCTCATGGAACTGCAATCAAGTGCAACTGTAAGTAATACTGTATAGAGTCTACCATCCGACCAGTGGACAATACTTTCAAGGCATTCCATTAGCTTACCTTTTGCTGTCTGCTAGACTATTTACATTAACTATCACATTCATTGTACATGTTGCAAGGAATGCCTGCGACATCAGTTTTGGCTAAGAGTATGACGTGAAAGCATTCCTTGGATCCTACATTAAACTACCAGGATTAAACAGTTTAATGGCAATCACTGGTAGACTGCTTAACAATGACATCTCCTTCAGGGGCATTAGGGAAGGGCCTTATTTTTTGAGGAGGGAAGGGGATGGGGAGACTAATACTATTCCAATTGAACGAGCTGCAGAAATGGAAGCTCCTTAGATCCAGATGGCACTTGTTTGACTTTTTATAAGGGTTTTCCTTCAAGTGAAACTACCACGTTGCCTCCCAATTTCTCTCCGAGTGTTGAACGGTCCTTAATATCATCCAAACCATTTACTTGCCACTCATGTTTAATACCTGGAAGACAGACGGAGAACAATGTACTTGTAAGAACCTCAACATCTAACCAGCATTATAATCAATGAACAAAACACTTTTAGATCCATACCTGTAAATTTCTTTTTAATGGCATCTTTAGAGCTTGCGTAGATCATCTTGCTTTTTAAAGGTGCGCTTTCAGGAGCCCTTTAAAGGAAAGAAGAAGACCACAACAAAGCAGTTATTTAGTCATCCAGCGTTAACTCCAGAATATTCAATTTTAACAGCAAGCTTTGCTTTTACACACCAGAATATAAATACCAGGTCTTCTTTCTTAGATTCCTTTGTCTCATATGTGGCATCATACAAAGCATATCGGCAATCATTCAAAGGTAGTAACTTCACAAAGGCTGTATAGGGGTCCTCCACTGTATCTCCAATGTCACCAACCAATATCTGCTTTGCCTCCTCTACAATTATTTGTTTTTTGTCATCACTTAAGCAGAAGAGAACGGCTTTCTTTCTTTTTTTAATCTCTTCTGGAGTTGAAGATTTCCTTACTTTCATGTCATTAAAAACCTTTATGACTTCATCGTTCACTGTTACTCCAGAAGCCTGTAAAATGAGATGAAAGGAATACTGTAAACAGCAAAAATTAACACTCACTAGAAAAGATGGTAGCTCACAGTGCTAGATAAACAAGTCTGCCTGCCCCCATAAGAATAAAAATACTATACTCAACCTGAACACACTATGGATTTAGCAATCTTTGCAGGATTGGAGCAGAAGAGATAAAGGAGGTGTAAATTCTGTACTCTCTTGTTGCAGATCTCAGCATCTTCAGCTGTGATTCTGGATAGCAGTTTTATAGAGCTAGGCACACAACTGTACAAGCAGTTTTCCATTACCTTATTATGCATTTGGCTTATTTTTGGGAGTGGGAGAGTGGGCGGAGGGGAGTTGAAACTGAACACAGGAGAGGAAAGGAGTCTGTAGATTTGGGTTGGGAGGGGGGCTTTTTGTTGGGATGGTTTTGTTGGGGTTCTTTTTTTAGCGGAACAAACGCCACAGCAGCAGCTCACATCCAGCACTGTCATTTTGCTGGGTGAGGTAAGGCACTACAAGCAGCAGAAATGTTTTCTGCATTGTGTCAGCTTCAACACCAAACACCATTACTGTGGCTCCTTTGTTTCCCCACAAAAAGTCCATTGGAATGCAACTTCTCCTGGGTCCGCTCCA
>JANHGB010054852.1:0-68558 GCA_026283785.1 Coracopsis vasa
AGAAGAACACAGTATTCATTTTTATGTAGACACAGATGAACATAAATAAATTTTACAGTAATGAAACAATGAATGCCATTCAGGTAATGAAAATGGCTTATTATCAAGGATACTTCACTAACCAAACTTGGTTGTTTGAAAGGAAAGGAAATTTTGATCCTTATGTGATTAAATTTAAAGTAGGCGATTGCTTCAAAGCAGAGATTAAGACCTTGGATTTAATCACAGACAGCAAATTTTCAGGACCTGTTCTTCCTTCAGCAGAAGCCAGAGGAAAAATTCTTGTTGAAGCCAAAGAGGACAAAAGAATGTGAGCTCCAGTTGATAGACATATATAACTGGAAAGTTGCTCATACTTAAACTGTTCAGTGGAAGTTTCCATATATTTGATGGCTCTATTTGCATGACAGTTGATCATAAGCTATTCAAACATGTTCTGCTTCAGCTCCCTAGGAAAACCATTTGTTTACTGTCTCAAGTCCAAACCAAACCCAGTCAGTGAAATTTTTTTGACTGATTTTATTAGGTTGGGACTCTAAGCTTCCAGTTTCCAGGCAGCTTGTTTAAGATACAAGCTGGTCTTCTTTGCCAGTGTGCTTAGGCCTGCTGTAGCACTTGCGTGCAACAAAGACATTTTCTATGATTTTTGTGGTTTTGATGCTTTCTGGAGTTGACCCTCTAGCCTAATGAAAGGAAGTAAAGTGCTGACAGAAGTGGTGGGGCTAGATAGTGAGAGTTGCCCCATTAAAGATATGGCTTATAAGAGGTTGTCACCACTTCAGGACAGGGAGATGAAAATTTGTGTATTGTACAGGGCCACACTTGGTAGAAGAGAAGGCTTATATGATAACACTAATATGAAATGCAAATAGAAGCAATTAAGAACATTTATGTGAGAAACCACTGTAAAAAAGGAACTTCAATTTATTTAAGACAGCAAATTATTAGAATTTTGTAAATCTAGGTTGCTCTGGGAGCTTCATGGGGAAAGATGAGTTTTGGACTACTTTAACTACTATTTAATGTAAAATTCAGAAACAGCTCTGGGAGTTGCAGTAAGCACCTAAATGCTAAGCACGGCATCTTCTACAGTTTTTTGCGTGAAAGAACCATAAAACTGAAACCTTGTGCTGTGGATTTACCCACCTTCTGATCATGGCTGATACCCTCTACCACACTTCTTCCTCCAAACTTACCTTCTACTTACAGCACAGTCCCAGTCCTTTCCACCCTCCCTGCCTCTGCATCTCACCAGGTCTCAATCCTATCAGTGGGATACAGATGAAATTTTTTCCAGATCAAAACTGTGCTCACAAATGTTTGCTGACACAAACTTTATAAATTTAAAAAATACATGCTTCCTACCTCAGTGTAATCGGGCTGTATGAAGGGTACAAGTAATGCAGCATCACCGTTCCCGTGAAATGGAAATATTTGGACATTTAGCTCTACAGGTTTCAAAGATCCAGACCCATTTTTGTCTTGATGGATGAATGACATGAGTAAAAACTGCCTCCTTCTTTGCAACAGTAAAAATGAAGTGGGAGCAAAAATGTGATTCTACTAGCTGGCATGTGTTTTATATTCAGAAGAGTCAACTAGCATCATAGCTAGTATGAAGTGACTAAAACCTTGATATTGACTCACTCAAGATGCCTGTATAAATAGTATCCTTGCTGTTTGAGGATGATTTAGGATTTTTTCTTTTGCAAATTGGGATTTAAGATAATGCAGGCTGTTAGGAAGCATCAGATGCAACCTACTCAAGCTATACTACATGAGGTTCATCATAAAAGCTTTTATATTACAGGATATTAAAACAGATAGCAGCAGTCCCAGTTTTTCTTGCCATATGTATTTCTATGAAAAGTTTATAAACTAAATGAATCAAACCTCTGCACAAGTGCAAAAGTGATTTTGCATATGAATTTATACAGCAACAGCAAAATAATCTTATCTATAAACACATAACAAAATTAAGGATAACAACTAATACAAAAATACAAGGCATCACTGCCATTCATGTTTAGTGTAATATATAGCCAGTTATAAGTTATTAAAAAATGCACAACAAAATCCTGATGAGTACAATCCCTTCTGTGACACTCCATAGCTACTATGAATTTTACAATCAATAGCAGAGGGGAAGGAAAAAATGAAATCTTAGACTGATAGGGAAAGTGCTGTTCTATTTTCCACTATTTATTTTATTTGCACAAACCCCTTTCTTTTCTAAAGAATACTTGGAGTATGTTATTCACACCAGGAATCTGGAATAACATGGTGAATATTGCATCATTTTAACCATACATCGGTAGGTATAAATACATCAACACATTACTAGGTATGTAATCAAATTAAAGCCTTTTTTCTAGAAAATTATTCTTTCATCTTCAGAGAACCTCATACATCTTTAAAGATGTTTTTATTAGCATTAGAAAGCTGTTATCTGTGAGCTACTGAATCCCACTTACATATCTGCTTATTTTTTTCTTTACTTAACCTGTCATCTGATATAAATCAGTTAGGGTTCAAGGTATGAGATAGCTTTGGACTTGAATTTTAATGCTTTCAGTTCCCAGTGTGTGGTCTAGTTTAATCTCTTTGCCCAAGATTCCTATCTCTGTTTAATCAATAACAACTTCATAAAATCAAGACAGTAGACAGGAAAAAAAAATCTGGTTATCAGATATATTAGGACTATCACTGTTGACTTCAGTGGTGTAGGCAGGAGTAGTATCAGCTAATATGCTAGGATCCAGATTCTCACAAAAAACAACTGTGCCTTAAATACCTTTCAAAATCTATGCCAAAAGAACCAAACAAGATCAATCCACAGAAATCTGTGGGTCTTTTGATGTCAACTTTGCCAACCAGATGGCAGCATTGTTCACAACAGCAAAACCTCAACTAGTGAAAAATAGACTTTTTAGCTACAATCTGTCGTATCTTTTTCTGTCATATCTTTCCCTTAACTGCCTGGCAATAATGGATGTTGTGCAACTGAAGCACTGAAAGTACTTCACCCTGTCAGCAGAACTCCTTGAAAAGATACAGAAGCTACAGAATGCTTATAGAAGATAGTACTATGTATTTAAAACTATATTATTTTTAACTCATAAGAAGACATCTAGCAAGTGACAGCAAACATATCAGAGCTGTATTGTTCCTGTGCTTATATCCAATAGCCTTAAGTGCATGATACGCATAGCTTTGAATTTGGGGATACTACATATATATTGAAAATAATAACTGTTGGCCAAATTCTGCATTTCAGTATCAAGTACAACTTCTAACAACCTCACATAAATTCTTGACTGACTCAAACACAGAAACAAAAGTAGCCTTTCTTCTTCCCTTGCATTATGATAGTATATATAAGAATAAAACATCTGTACTTGAGAGGGACTATTTCAGTTTCATGATTTTTGGTTTCAAACTACCAACAGCAGATTTTTGCTTCATTGTTTAGAGTCCAAAAAATCTTTACAGATGCCTCTAATAATATCAGGAACCAACTGTTCCAATCCTGTGAACTCCCTAGTGAAGAAAGTATGAGATTCTCTTGGTTCAGAAGCCATGTCTTTCAGATCATCCAGAGGTGCCCAGGCAACACCGACAGAGAACACAGTTATTCCTACAATAAGGAAACGAAAATTATTCAAGAACATTCTGCCTATGGATACAAGAACAGCCATTTCTACATCCATGAATTAATGTGGATTGGAAAAACATGTTTCAATACCTGCAATCAGATAATATCTCAGTCTAAGACTATTAGAAATATCAGGAATTAGAAGATTTCTCTCAGTAAAAATTCTGAAGGAAGTACAGGGTGTCTCAAGCACTAGTGTCTTAGTTGTTTCTGTAGTGACACACATGAATGTGGCAGTTACTATGTGTCAGTCTTCAAACACAGGTTAACACTCCAAAATAATTTTGAAAATAAGTTTGGATTGTTTGTGTATGCTCAGTGCTTTCAAGCATCAGCAGTCAATAAGCTTTTTGGCCAAAACTGCTTATTTCTTTCCTAGATAATGATGGAGAGTAGACATCATGCTGTATTGGGTCATAGCACTAACTGGAGCTTCACTACCTGGCTTTTTTATCTATTAATTTCTCTCCTGTTTAGGGAAATTAATCTGGGTGTATGTTTTCCATACCTGGCTACTCACACCTGGCTCCACGGAAGTGGGAGCTTTTTTCATCCTAACAGAAAACAGTTCCTTAGGGCTTGCATTTTGCCGAATTTAAAACAGGTATGATACTTAAAGTCTGCAAATACAGCCCCAGTGAGTAAATTAAAGTCTTTACAACACAGCAGAAATAGAATGAATCAACTTCCACCACTTTTAAGTATACATCATTTACCTGCTTTTTGTGCAGCAGCAGCAGGTCCTCTAACATCATCATAAGACTGACCATCAGTCAAAACAAAGAGGAAGTTTTTGTTAGCACCATCTTTCACTGGCCCAAACACATTTCTGGTTGTGAAAGTAATGGCATCACCAGTAGCAGTGCCACCACTCATGTAGCGAATGTTGCGAATAGCAGAGAGGACCTCTTCTTTTGTGTTGTAGTCTGTGAAGCTGAACTCGGTACGCTGATCATATGTGAACTGCACAGCTGCAATCTTGGAACCTATGTCAGAGATCTCAAAAGCCTTTGCAATGTTGCTGATGAATTCAAGCACAAGGCGGAAGTTGTTGTCTCCAACACTGCTGGAACCATCAATCAAGAAAGCAATGTTGACAGAGTTGTAGCATGTCTTGCTACAGAACATCTGCTCATGTGAGCACAACTTTTGGACAAGAGGTTTTACGTATTTGGTAGTACCAAACCAGGTGGGCATTTGGTAAGAGAAGAAGCCATTGTTTCGACAGACAGCCTGTTTGAAAACAAGAAGTCAGCAGGTGAATACTGACACAGCAGCTGAATGGATGATAATCAGGCACCTACATGATTTTCTTTCAAAGGCAGGTTAGAAATGGAGCCTGATGGTGGGAATTTGGGATAGGGTTTTGCTTGGTTGTTTTTAAAGAAATTGAGGACAAACATCCGCAGTTGAAGTCTGAAATCTGTAATGTGTCATAAACACAGACATACAGTTGGGTAGAAATACAGCTCTAAGTCATTCAAAGTACAATTTCTTTCTCCCCTGGCCTCCAGAAGATGCATGTAAAGTCCAAGGTAGCTGAGAAAAGGGTTAAAATTTTAAATCAGCTCTCCAAGGTGATAACTAATCAAGCTAAGATCAAAATGCAGAAGGGAAGGGTAGGCCTCACCCATGTAAGATCATGTCTTTCTGTGCCTGTAAGTATGTAAGGGTTGGACCTGCTTGCAATACGCTGGGATCAGCAGCAAAGAGCTGTAGTGCTTCATTCTGTTCATCCCCTGTGCTATGAAATTTCCACTGAAACTAGACATCTAAAAGCTCCCTGTGGAAAATGAGAGGTTCTCTCACTGGAGAGTAGTAAGTAAAAACCTGGGGATTAGAAAGCTCACGTGGGAGTATGTGATCTGTGTTTGAATTCCTGCTCTAAATTACACAGAATAAGATCCAAAACTCTTCATCCAAGATTAATATCTTGCACATTAACTTGCTCATTTGCTTGTTTTTCATTTTTTCCTGTCTTCACTGTAATGAAAGTAAGTAAACAATTATCCATAGAAAGATACGCCTCCCTGGCTGCTATTTCAGGACACGAGATGTATCTACATATCATTGCTTTGACACATTTAACAATACCTTCCTGAGGTAGGAGACTCTCCTACACTGAGAATTTTCATGTAATTACAAACTCTAGGAGCTACAACTTGGCCAAGACTGAACTGGGGAACAGTGGTACTTTTGTGTAGACCCTTAGCAGGAAAAAAACCCAGTGTTTCTTTAACCTCCCTAACACTATTCTTTTAAATCACTTATCAGCAGGCATAATGACATTGATTGTTTTGAGATAATACTTTACATATACACACACACACAAAATATCTTTATATAAAGAGTTCTTATAGATGTTAATTAGTTCATTAGAATTTTAGTGTGAAGTAAATTCTCCAGAATTATACCTATGACAGAAAAACAAATGGTATTCTCTCTTACTTTGTCAACAAAACCAATGTCTTGCACCATTCCCAGCTCCTCCGTTGTGGGCTTTGCTACAGATACAATGAACACGTTGACCCCAAATTCTCTGGCCACTATCCCAGCTTCTTCTAGATCATCTGATGGCCAGCCATCTAGAAACACTACAATGATCTTGGGAATTCCTTTGCGTGCTCCATTTTCCAAAGAGAAGAATTTCTGAGCTGTGTGCTTCAAAGCTTTCCCTAGTTTTGAACAGGAAAACAATATAAAGAAATAATGCATAACATAATGGTACATTTTGGTACTAGTTTCCTATATGAAACTGTGAGGGATTTCTGTTATTATTGCAGGTCTAACCCATTGTAAAAGTGAAATAGTGTCCCAGGAGATTTGATAATGACACTTGAGCAATCTGTAAGTGAAAAAACCAAAACAACCCAAAATCATAGAATAGTTAGGGTTAGAGATGACCTTAAGATCACCCAGTTCCAACCCTTCTGCCATGGGCAGGGACACCTCACACTAGACCATGTCACCCAAGGCTTTGTCCAACCTGGCCTAGACACTGCCAGGGATGGAACATTTACCACTTCTTTGGGCAACTTGTTCCGGTGCCTCACCACCCTCACATTAAAGAGCTTCTTCCTTATATCCAACCTGAACTTCCCCTGTTTAGGTTTGAACCCGTTACCCCTTATCCTATTGCTACAGTCTGCTGAAGAGCCCCTCTCCTGCGTTCTCGTAGGCCCCCTTCAGATACTGGAAGGCTGCTATGAGGTCTCCACACAGCCTTCTCTTCTCCAGGCTGAACAGCCCCAACTTTCTCAGCCTGTCTTCATACAGGAGGTGCTCCAGCCCCTTAGCATCCTCATGGCGCTCCTCTAGACCTGTTCCGAGAGCGCCATGTCCTTTTTATGTTGAGGATTTATCAACTGTAAATACATTTTTCACTAGGGAAGTTCTTTAAACTGGAGCTAATAATCACCTACCTGTTGCACAAGGGGTTTTTCTTGCTTACAGCTGTGTAAAAGTTGAGTAAGAGAAAATGGAAAAGAGATCTTTTTCCATACAGAAATATAACATGGACTGCTCTGATTGTAAGAGCTTTTTCAATTAAAGCTAATTCCATACTGTCATATTAGCACAAGCCTATTTTACTTGTTCGTTCAGCCTAACCTTTATTTGTCTGTTCAGCTTAATGAAAGTCTACACTACAGTGGGAACATTCTCAAAGATTCGATTTCTAGGCAGTGAGTAAGCGTATAGTGGAGCTACAGCTTTCAGGTTTCGGAAAGGACACGGAACATCATGTTTTGGAAAACCCATTGGGAAGGTAAAACATAGCTTAGGAGCAGTGGCATTTTCTGATGAAACTACTCTTAATTGTATGCATGATGCTGTTGGGGGCTGTGGAAAGAAAAGACATGATTTTATTTGGGAGAAAGTGAGCAATCTAGTGAGTAAAATCCAAGTGAATCGTCCTAGGCTGTGTTTACGCTTCTCTGAGTTACGACCTTGGAAATAAGACTCCTCATCAATACACCATGAAACAAGCGAATAGTCACGTCTTTTCTCCTTTCTCCTCCAAATGAATGTCCTTTAATAGAGAGCTCAAGGCTCATTCTGTTTATAGGAAATGACTTTCACATACAGTACAAAAAGATGCTCTCCCTAAATTGCTGAAACAGATGTAGGAACAAGCTGAACAGTTGCATGCCCATGTTAAACCAATATGAGTGACTACAAACAGATTACCAGTGACTTATTTAAAGCATATAAAAGTTATTCAGTTTAATTTATATGAATAAAAGATCAAGTTTTTGTCATATGAACTTTATATAACCTAGACTACATTTGGGGAACAGGAGAGGGATGGGGGCATGGAAAGACACATGAAAGCAGAAAAAAATCATGAACTTAAAGGAAATATTTGGCTTGCTAGCTAGTCACTGTTACATGATCTTTTCTTAGGTCAGGTTCCTGCTTGTTATCAAAACTAGCTTTGGATTTTGATGAGTTTCCAGGACTGGTTTTATTACAGTCTGCTCATGCGTGTACCATTCTACCCTAATATCTGCAAAAAGATTTACAAAGGATTATTCTCTTAAAATTTTTCTAATTTCATTAAAGAATCATCTTTAGGTCATTATGCTCACCTATGTTGTCTAGCATAAAATAACATTTTCGCAAATAGGAAAATGTGGCTTGTTGTTTCTTCACTATATGCAACTTAAAGTATTTGCTGCAGTTTGTGTACTTCTCCAACAAAACTCTACAAAATCAATATATTTAGAAGACCAATTAAATTAATTTTCTTTAAAAGAAACCTGAGAAAATTACCAAAATTTGCATTAAGCACAAAAGTTTTATATCATCATAATGGCTATAACCCAACAATAACATTATACTAGTCAACATTTTCTCTAAAGTTTTATTGCAGCTAACCTAAATTGCCTTTCTTACAAAATTCTGTGGACTACACTTCTCATTCAATCAATCAGGATTTAGTTGTGTGTAAAGTAGCAGGGTTTTGAGCAGGAGGCACTCTATGATTTCTAAAATCTATGAATCTTAGAAAAAATATACCTATAGACATGCTCTGAAAAGAAAAATATCAAAACTATAGGAGTCTAAACACTGGGGCTTGAATCTGGTCAGCAAAATTAAAGAAGAGCCTAATTAATGCAGCTAAAGTTGAGGAAAGCAATGAATATCCTAGTCCAGCCCACTTTTTTCTCAACAGAAAAGAATGTGCAGCCAAAAAGGAAAGTATGTCTGCATAGTTTTTTCAGGTGGCACTTTCTGAGACAACCCCAAATAAGTCATTCAAAGACGTAACCTAATATCAGAAAAAGAGAACCATGAAAGGATCCTTGCCGTCAACTGGTCCAGTGCTTTTCAACTTTTTTAGCTCACATCTTATTTTGTACCTCAATTCACGTGTGTGACTTCTGGGACAGCAAGTTACTTTAAGCCTCATTTGCTGCAGTAACACTTTCACCAGAAAGGAACATATCTCTGAGAATTTTGCCTTAGCCAACATTTGCTCAAAGTCAGGATCTGTTATATCTAAATCTTTCCACACAGAGACTTGTTCTATCATTACAATGACATGCTTTTCCGTAATATCTTACCTAAGTAACCCATGCTGCATTTCAAGCTGCTATTTCCTGCCATGTCTGTAGACAGAGGAAACTGATTATTTATTTCCTTGTGCTGGAAATTCTTTATAGAACTGCTACCATGTCCTCCTCAGTCTTCTCACCTTTAGGCTAAGCAAAACAAATTCCTCCAGTCTCACCTTAAAGGTCATCTGTGGATTATCTGCACTCTCTGCTGGACTCCCTCCAATTGGTCCATCTGTTACAGTGCACTACTCAGAACTGGGAACAGGACAAGGTCTTATGAATGCTGAGTAAAGCATAAGGAATAAAACTTACAGCACATCTGCCATATACCCTAATATGTGGTTTACTTTTCACAGCATGGGATTCTTCACTCGCATTCAGTTAGTGATTCAGTGGCGTCTGTGTAACTTCTGCTTTGCCAAGAGCTCTCTCTTTCTTATATGTATGCAATTAATTATTCCTCAGGGTAGTGTTCTGCCCCTCTCACTGAGTTGTCTCCTATTTTCCCCCAGATCTTTTCTTCAGCTTGTCAAGAAAACCGTGAATTTTTTTTAATCGTGTTTTTGGTCTTTCAGTTTTTTCCTCCTGAGAGCTTGCAGTTCCCTTCTAGGTTGATTTTGTCTACAGATATTACAGCTGTACTCTCTCTTCCACCTTCCAAGGTGAGTAATGAAACTATTCTATACACTGCAAGCCAGGAGAATCCCTACAGCAAGCACTCCTTTCACTTTGAGAATAGACCTTTAATCCCTTCATAATATTTTTCCCCAGTAGTTTTGCACTCAGGTTATGACAAGCTTATAAACCCAGTTTATTAATAAGAATGCCTATTAGACAAGACCAGTATTTTATGAGAGTTAAGTTATACAACATCTCCTCCTTTCCTGGTGCATTTTTTTTTCCTAATTATATGTGTAAATTAGTCTTGTCCAACATAATTTGGTTTTATGACCTGGTTCTTATCATATGGTTATATCTTAGATTCCTAGCTTTATTAGTTGCAGCAGCATCTTTCTGTTAATGGATGGTCATTTGACTGGCTTATCGTTTACCCATTGTCGAGTAGTTCTCAAAGGTCAGAGAAGTAGTTACTTCATTAGATCTTATGCAAAGGATTTCATCAAGAACAACTGATCTAAAACATCTAACTGGAGTTTCCTTTTCCATTCCCATAAAAGTTCTTCCCCTTAGCTACTACATTAATTAGCTAGCCATTTCATTATGTTTAATCTTCTTCATGGAGACTGATGTAAAAACTGCACAAAATCCAAAGTCTTTATATTAAAATCTGCTATTATCTGTATCTATCCACTCGTAAACCAACCTATTTGGTGTTCCTTCGCTCTGCAGGAGGGTCAGGTCAAGAAAAGCCTAACCTCCAATGAGATTTCAATCCATCTCAAGAAGGTACATATTGCTTGCATGTGAAAAAGTTAGACAACTTTGAAGACACTACTGGAAGTTGAAAGCCTGACAACACCTCTCAAAAAACATAAACCCTGCAAACAGGAAAAGGAAAAACTTTGCAATGTCTTTTAATAGGAACTGCATTGAAGACAGCTCCGTCAAAGAATAACCTACACAATTGGCTAAGAATCATCAGTGCAGATAAATAATGTAGATTTATTACTTGGCTCATAATTCAAGTAGAATAAACTGAATTACAAAATTAATGTCTCAAAAGACTTTTCTCTACCAAACTGTTGTAAATTCAGTGCATGTACACCAAGGAATAAAGTGCATTTATGGTTGATAGAACATGGCTTACAGCTTTGAAGGTATGAGAAGGTGAATAAACTGGAAATGAAGTTCTATGCTTTCTGAAAAAATAGCCATGCAAAGTAAACAATCATAAATATCAGAAATTCATCTGTCCCCCAAGATGAAAATACTGATCATGGTAATAGGAACATTATAGAAGGTGTAATGTAGAGAATGACGAAAAAGAAATCAATCAGTCCCGTATTGTCATTGGCTTAATAACCAGACAGCTACTGTAGCTTCTACAGATAAAGAACATGAAGTTGTTGGAAAAGCATCCTTTGAGGGCAGCTATCTGCAACTCATCTCTGAGACAGCTGTGGAAGAGAGAAAGGCATTTAGAATGAAAAATCATGTTTTCGTATCAGGCAAGTTTTCATTCTTTCTGGATCCAAGTAAACACTATTGCCAAATGGCTTGAAGTATTAGGGAAATATCCAAATGCTTAAATCAAGGCACTCTTATTAGCTTTCCTCCAATACAACTTGATGTAATTCCCCCAGGGACACAATTCTGATTTACTTCAAATGTATCTGTGATTGGAGTAACATTCTAAAACTGTTCAGAAGTGCCAAAGAGAACTTGGAGATGAAATTCCCTATTTAAGCAGGAATTCAGGCAAACAGGAGATTGCATTTTATGTATTTTTAGTGAAACTTCCACTACAAATTTCTGACATCAAGCAAGAGCCCTGAGGTCACTGAGGTTTGTCTTAGAGCAATAATGATAACTAAGAGATTCTTCCCCTTTGGCTGAATTGGAATCACCCAGCTGCCCGCTTCTGAGACTGGATCCAGTCTCCTCATGCATGGCTCTGTGCCCACAACCTGCTTGTGTGCATGCATCATTCTGGGGAGAAAATATGACTGGCACACAGAGGAGTCCCACCAGTAGCATCTGCTCACAGATTCAGAAAGTTTGGAGAGTTCTAATTTCAAAACATGAGACAAGCCACTCTAAGGAGAAGGTAAACTATACGCACCCAAATTAATTCAAATATAAGAAAATGATACTTCCCTAAGGGGATGTGCTTGTAACAGCTACAGTAATTAAAATTCTCTAGAGCTGAGGTGACAACAACTGACCAAGCAAGGCAACCTGACATGCATCAGAAGTACTGTTTTTAAGAAATCCCTCATCTCTGCCTTGATTAGATGTCAGCAAACACTTCTGACAGTCATTTTTCAACAGCACAAGAATGTAGTCAGTGGCTGTTCTCAGCCCACCAGAGAATGGATCTATTTCTAGAAAGAAAAAGAGAGAAAAAGAAAAAAGAGAAAAAGAGAGTGAGAGGGGGGAAAAAGACCAAACCAAACACAACAAAAACCAGTCCTTGTCTTCCAGGGTGTATGAACTTCCCTAGGAACTTTTAATAAGTGAATACATTAGAGTCGTTGCATACACCACAGAGCACAACTGAACAGAAAGCAAACAGGCAAGATCTCATCCTCTCTCCAGAACAAGAAGCCTCCCCTGACTGTCAGTACCATGACTGGGGGGCTTGCCATAAGTAGAAGAAAAGGCTAAATTGTAATGTCACTAAGCTAAAGTGTTACCAGCATACCACTGTTAACAGCAGATACACTGCTGTTTAATGTTCCCACTTGAGCCAAGCAGTTCTTTGCAAATCCCAGAACTTTATACAAAATGCTAAAGTTCAAGTTCAGACAACTCAACTTATGTAGGTTTATCCCAGCTCTACACCAGCCTGCTAAGAACAATAATGTTAAAAGCCATTTGTGGCTGTAGTCACTTGCTGCAACGGTGAAAACCTGCCCCTAGGCAAAGACTACACAAGTATTGAAAGACAGAGGTACAGAAAACACATCATAGGCTTTACAAGTACATGAACTTTAGAAAAGCAACCTGTTAGAGTCTAACACACATTACTGTGCACTGAGGAAATAGAAGATCTGGGGGTTTGGTTTGTTTTGTTTTGCTTTGCTTTATTTTAGGAGTAAAATAAAGTAAAAAAAAGGCCCATGAAATACAAAATGTTATGTCATAAAAACATAATGCTTAAAAAAGATCAGAAAATTATATTTCAGATAACACATACCCTTTGGTTTGGGTTGGTGCCTTACTCTTTTATTTGAAGCAAATTCAAATGATCAAAGTTTGCTACTTTTCCAACTGAAATGTCACTTTGAAATGGAAAATCACAGTCTTTTTTCAGTGTTGAAGTATTTTTACTCTTTCAAAAACTGCTCTAGGTTTTCAGCTGAACTTCCACAAATACTTCTTTGTGATCCAAGCATCATTTACCACAGAATGGCATGCTTTTGACAGAAGAAAATTGGCCATTTGCATTAGTTTGCCTTATATACACTGCAGAGGCACTAAAGGCACTTTGTGCAAACACTGAGAGAGGAGAAGAGTCTCAAGCTGGTGGGATTACATCATAACTCAAGCAAAGAGCAGTTTGTATAAACAGAACTCATAGCAGCCTTCCAGTATCTGAAGGTGGCCTATAAGGATGCTGGGGAGAGACTCTTCATTAGGGACTGTTGTGATAGGACAAGGGGTAATGGGTTAACACTTAAACAGGGGAAGTTTAGATTGGATATAAGGAAGAAATTCTTTAGTGTGAGGGTGGTGAGGCACTGGAATGGGTTGCCCAGGGAAGCTGTGAATGTTCTATCCCTGGAGCTGTTCAAGGCTGGGTTGGACAGAGCCTTGGGTGACATGGTTTAGTGTGAGGTGTCCCTGCACATGGCAGGCGAGCTGGAACTAGATGATCTTAAGGTCCTTTCCAACCCTAACTATTCTATTCTATGATTCTATGTTACATAAATACACAAGCCACAAGACTGTAATCCATTGTCAAGTTTGTCGGGTTTTTTTTCTCTATTGAGAAATGAAACAACTCTTGACCAATATTTTAGCTATATTCACCTTCTTCTGGATATAACTATGATTCATATTCACTTCAATACCAGCCTCAGAGTAACTATTAACATACATGCCTCCTAGCAGAAGTGATGTTTTATGTTTAACAAAGAGAACAGGGAGCCCAACCGTATGCATTCCATCCCCATTTCACAAGACTTTCTTTGTGGACCTAGCAAGCTTCACATCTTCTGTGTTCCTCAGTTATCCCACCCGTGGAATCAGGGTAGCCACTTTTCCCTCACTCCCTGAAGTAGTGAAGCTTAACTTACATTTAGAGAGTTGTTTTAAACATGGCTGAAAAGTAGTGGATATGTAAATGATTTCCTATCTATATGAGGTTACTGATGCTGAAAAACATAATGCGATGTACACAGATGAATCTTTTTCTCTGTATAACATTACAAATTCCAAATTCCAGCTGCAAGAATTAACAGAAGAAATGTTGATATTTTTCTGTAAGGTAAGGACTGCATATTACAGTCATCTTTCATCAATAATAGAGTTATGCTACTAAAAATGAACTAGAAAATTATTTAGGAAAGCAAAAGAATGGAGACTCAAAGCTCTCTTCTCCCACAATTTAACTTTCTTGTATTTTGGTTTTTGGCATACCAATCAACTATTTCAAAAATCCCCATCCTCAAAAACGATTGCAGGAGATTTGCATGCAGTGACAGGTTTAAGAAATCACCTGATAACTGGGTGTGACCTGCTAGGGAGAACAAACTGAAGCAGAAAAGTGGAATCTGCAAACATGCTGCTTTTTTTCTTAATGGATAACTTTCCTAGTGCATTCAGGGATTATACATTTATTTGTTGGCAAAAATAAGTTTCTGCTTTTTCACTCTTAGCTTTGCACTGCCAGTACACAAAAAAGAATGTGAACGAATCTGTTAGTATCTGTGCTTCATCAATACATTCATTTAGAGTTCCTCATCCTTTCAACAGAAGAGAGTTGCATGATTAAATGCAAAACTAAAACCCTGGAGGAAGTGTCAGATGCCCAACTACTTTGCACTTTCCGTCCAGTGCGTGAAAACTATGTATCTAAGGTAGAATTCCCCACTGACATGCATAAGAGCAGAGTTTTGCAGGCAGTTTGTAGCCACTTTTCACACAGGTATAAATGTCTGCATAACCTTTAAGGCAGTGCTGAGTGCATTGTGTTATTATCATATGTGTCCTCCAGAACTGTTATTGCTTTTGATGATGCTCAAGAAACAAAGAAATCACCTTGTTCTGAAAACTCGATCAGAATATGCAGAGCTGGTACCTAGCAGAAGGAAGCAGGCAGGATAAACTTTAAGCACTATGACATTTCTGAAGAGTTGCTTTCCTGGAACAGTTGTGTTTGAAGAACTTAATTACAGTTCTCGAGCATCATCAGCATCCAAACCAGTGTCACTGTGCATGTGAAACAAAACACCCCCTCAGCACTGGATAGAAGTGCGTGCTTCACCCTCACAAGTGTGTGTTTCACACACTTGTTTCAGGCAATCCAAAACAGGATTGTCCAAGAGAATGGGCAGATGCCCAGTGGTGACATTTCCTTTCTCACGCCGGGGTAATGTTTTAGCATTGGTTTACCTTCTCTCATAGAACAGGCGGAAATATTATGAGAGATTTGGTGTCTGGAAAAGCCTCCAGGCCCCTGGGACCAAACCCTAAATGATTCCTCAGATTGTAGACAGCTTTCAAAAAGACCTTTATGCCCTGTATATAGAGTAACATACAGGGAAAAGTATTGAAATAAAGGGCTTTAATTGCAGAGGCCATTCATGCCAGAGGAGGATTTCCCTTCCTTTTAAAAGACTGTTCTGTACTGTGATGTTGGAGTGAAGATCTGGTTTGTAGCAGATGAGTCTCTGCCTTGAAATTATGAGTCATATGGCTGTTTTCAGTTTCTACTCAGCCACAGAGAATGGCATACCAGAGCCAACTTTTACCCTTTCATCTACATACACATAGACTGCTATTTTCTTCAGCCCAAAGGGAAGAATTTATCTCTCTTTTACATTATCTCATATTTATGGGATGTCAGCAACTCCTTCCATAAAATGTTCAGCCAGAGTACAGTATGTAGTCACTGTGACCAGAAGTACACCCACACACTTAACCTGAGTTGTCATTCTGAAGGATCAAGAGTCATGCTTTTCAACCTAATTGGTTCCCATCCTCTATGAAAGCTGACATTAAAAATTTCTCAAACTCTCTAGAATCTGATTGTGGCTTTGAGAAATTGCCACAGGGCAATTGAAAGCAAACTCTATAAGTAACTCAGGCATCTAACTCCAGATACTCTAAGGGTGTCTGAGGGATTCTGGAAAAGTGAAAGGAATGTCATAGGGCCAAAGGAAGAGCCTTTCTGGGTGAACAGAATAACCCAGCAGAGAGATAGCTAGAGGTCAGGTAAGATATCCTTGGTCCTCCTCTGTTCAGGCAGTTGAATCCCATTTCGTAAATCTTTGCACCTATTTCTTCAGTGAGTACTGAATTAAGTGCCTGGGGCTTTGTTTGGAGAGGGAGGTATAAATGTCTATTAAACTACAATGTCTATTAAAACTACACATAAGAATCCACTGGTATTTTCAAAAAGACAGGGGAAGATTGCTGAAAAAACCACTCACCAGTCCTTAGCTGCACAATTAGATGTCCATACAACTCCAAAAATATTGCCCAGAGTCTGCAGCTTCTTACAAAGAAAGCAAAAATCAAAGAAAGCAAAAAAATTTATATGATGAGAAAGAACCGCATTTCCTTTCTGTGGCTTTACATAAATAAATAAAATAATTAATAATTAATGTTATCTCTACAGCTATTGCTCCATCTTTATATCAATGTTATCTTACTATAGATAATACATTAGCAAAAAAATAAAACCCTAGTTACAGTAGTTCTAGGCAAAGTGGCATTCATCACTAGTATGTATTTCAAGCAGATGAGAAGAAATTCACCAGTGGGACACCTTAAGGGGTCTGTTGGCTTATCATTTTCCCCTTCAGTCACATTTTGAAAAATCAAAACAAGGAGCTCTGAAGAATGCAAACCTTCAGCAAGCTACACCAGAAAACGTGAAATACAGTGTGATTTGCCATTACAGCCACAAAGCCACGAAGTACTGAGACAGAGAACAAAGCTGAGTGTTTCAACAGTATCGGATAAGTAGGGAAGGCAAAGTGGGGAGAAAGTCCCTGTTAAATTACCTTATCCAGATGTGATCAGGTTTCTGCAGAAAAAATGAAGCTGAATCTAGCTCAGTTACAGCACTGAAATTACAGTAAATTGGGTTACTAAAGCTCTTGTCATTTAAAGACTAGTAGAGTAGAAATGTTCAGAGAGCACTAAAATTCTGCACTGATGAGGATTTTATTAGTACATGGATGGGTGAATTGGTGTAAAACCAGATAAGCAAATTTGTACTTAGAGAAGAAGGAGGATTATTTGCCCTAAGAAAGGAAAAAGAGTTTAGGACTGGTCTCAGTGCCCTGATTTTAAGACAGATTGATCCAGACTTCAAGATTTTCCACTATGTCAAAGAAATGAAAAAGGTTATAGCCTAAAAACAAATGTGTTGCAGATAATATATGATGTTGATACCTTCCTATAGAAAACTTCAGACAGTAGCATATTTCATGACTTAAGAAATTCAGTGGAACAATTATGTCTGCAATTACATAAGTTTGCTCTATTTTGTCTTTAGCCTAGCTTCATTATATTTTAGGTTTTAACCTGAATCATCATAGGTTTTAGTGACTTGAACAGAGATCTTTTTAGATTAAACTAATGTCAGCAAGAGCCTACATCAGGTGGTTTGTGCTCACATAATTAAAAATAGATTTCACAGAGCCATTCAAGCACCTTACCTTTACAGCTGAGAACAAGTAGAGTCAACAGCTTGTACCTAATAGGAATGCAAAAGAAATTAATTCATTGGAAAAACTTTCTTCGTCCCATTTTGATTGAGTGCTCACAAAAAAAGTACGTAAGTTTCTTGCTTTCTAATGCCTGTCACTACAGACAAAACATTTAGACAAGGATAGTTATAAAAATTGTTTATTATATCATGAAGTCCAGCCAAGTGAAAGATATTGCCCATGACATAAGATTAGAGAATACACCTATGATATAACTATGATAAAAACCCACCAGCTGTATTACCACCAGAATGACTATTTTCAAAGAAAACTATAAGACTTCAAAGCTATCAGCCTGTAAAAAATCACTGTGTTCAATTAAGGAAGTTCATGTCTCTCAGTGCAATGGAGAACATGCTTGTCCCTGTTCATACCCACTGCTGACCCACTAGTTCTGATGTTCACCCAAAGAGAGCAGAAGGGCTCTGTTTGCTGCCCATCTGCAATACCCAGTTGTTTCTGTAATCTCAACACACTTTTCATGCCTGAATTTTTTGAAAGGAAAGCTAAGTAGTGCCCAGCACACACAAAGACAGAGTCTTATCTGCGTGTTCTGCTGACAGCACCATTTTTGTAAATTCTGCAGAACTTACTTAGGTGCAAAGATTGTTAGTTGGGATCTAATGCTGCTGAAATCCACAGCTGACTACTGGCAAACTTCCTAATTTGTACCCAACACTGTATCATGACATGAGGACATAACAGCCTATCTATGGCAAGCTGTAAATCAGTATCTACCTGAAATACCTCTCCCCTCTGGAGGCTAAATCACCCCAAGAAAGGTGCCCTAAAACCTAAAGCCACAAAAAAACAAGTCTTCAAAGGCATCTAAATGACTTTAGTTCAGCTTTCTGCCATGTTCAGTGACATAACTGGAGCAATTTAATAAGCTACTAAGCCTTAGTATTCATTGTCCTTCCTAACAGCTGTGATCCTGTCAGCTGAGAATGGACTGAGAGAGTGCTCCTGCTCCTTTTCAAAGCAAAAATAGAAGTTCTTAAACCAGCCTTCAGACATATAGGCAGTTTCCAAATACTAACCCAGATCCACTTTCCGGCATTTGTTCCTAACATGTTTCCAGCCCATTTGAGACAAACAAATTATTTTATTCATCTGTTTTAGTCCTGTTTCAGAGTACCAACCATAGCTTTATTCCACATGCACAGCATCTGTCACAACATGACACTGGCCCACATCATAGTTCCTACTCGTTGTCATGATCACAGTCTCCAAGCTTCCACCTTCCATAAGGACATAGTGCCACCAGAGACTTATGTAGCCATCATGTATCCAAAACCCCAGTAATATAAAATATCAGCAGGCAGCCACAGCACAAGTTCACTGCAGAAGCACTGTTTTAAGTAGCCTGACTTCTGACCACGGTTTGAGCATGATCTCACAATTATCAAGTGATGAACACATATGCCATACTGTGGTTAAAGTGGAATATTTGAAAATAACTTGAAGTATGTGGAGAGGGAGCAGCTAGTGTTATTCATATGCACTGAACATAGTTGAAAAGTAGAAGGGAACTGAATATTCAGCTTTGCAACTGTTCAGGCAGATGAAAGATTACTGTGCCCATGTAATACAATGTCAGTGCAATAGCATTGCAGAAAAAAGTTGCAATAAATTTAGAGAAAGCACTATAAATCTCCAAAGTTGAAACTGTCTTTAATCTAAGACAAATTATCTCAGATTCAACTCTTCATGTGACATTTCAGTGAATAACGATGAGACATGGTTTAATACAATGCTGCAAAACAATTCTCTGGGACATCCGAGGCTGACCCAGTAGTCTTCTGTCTTGGGAAACACAAATGGGCTTCAATACTCTAAAGGCGGGTGGAAGAATGTTGTTATTCCAGCAATAATGTCCCAATAACACATTGTTTTCTCTTAGGTACTTCTCTGCATATATATGATGCTGTGCATTTGTTTCTGCAGCAGGTTTTGCTCTTTTATAATACACTTAACATGTTGATTCATTTTTAAGCCCCATTTTTAAGACCCCAGTTTCAAGTTCACAGACACTCTTGCTGGCACTTCAGACCTGTAGGACTGGTTACATTCTCAGCTGCTTCTTCCCTGAGGCAAGCAGGAACTAAGAGTGCCTCTCAAAGTATAGATGGTACCAAGAAGACACCATCCAGTGCAGGAAAGAAGTCTGACTTAATCTGTGTAATATATAACATGACCATATCCACTCCATGCTAGTCCTTAGAGCACTAGCTAGGAATTTAGATGCTTTTGAATGGAGTGTGCTTAAATCCTTGATATACCATATGGAATATCTTTGTAACTGGAAACCTTTGTAAGTCTCCTAGGATAAGCTCCAACCTACATTAGATATCTAATCTAAATACAGATCTTGAAAACATCAGCTCTTGGTAGCAGCAGAGAGATCCAGGTGGGAGTCTGATCCCTGTAGAGCAAATTCTGGGCAATCCAGGAACTGGAGCAGGTCTTTATATCCACATCAAAACCCATTTCACTGGATTAGGTACTGAAAGTTTGTTTTCTCTAAGTCAGTCACTCCCTGTTTACTGAATTTACTCAGAAAGAGTGGCATCAACAGTTGTCTGAGCAAAACATTGTGGAACATTTTTAAATACCAAACAAATGTTTAAACATCACCATCTGGTTGTCAATACACCAATACAAACAACCAAACATGATACAGCTAAGTAAGTGTGTTAATCAGTGCCTGATGATTAATTCCCACATCATTTCCCTGCTTCCCTGCTGTTCAGTGATTCCTGTGTCTCAGACCCAGGATCCTCCACTCAGGGGTGCTTCCGTATGTGCATGTGCCTACAGACACATACACACAAGCACACATGCACACACATCTAATTAGCACTAGGCACAGTGGGACTCCAGCTCTGATCAAGACCTTTGATTCACCCATACTATAAATTATGAATAATCAAAACAATGGAAAATCCATGAACAAAAAAAATAAAATGAGATAAAATGGGACGACAGTTGCCCAGATGCAGCCTGTCCCCAGCTCTAATTAGATCCCAGTAGCTCTGCTGCATGCTTCAGCCTTCAGACTATGCTACTGCTCACTTCAATTATGACGAGGCTGGGTGTGCAAAGTTGGATGAAAGACAAAACCATTTTGTCTTTCTGCAGTCCCATTGGTTGGCTCAGTTATACTTTGCTGAACACAGTAATCCTACGAGACACCATCCCTTAAGAAAAAAAAAACTTATTTCAGAGTGCCAAGAACCAAGTGACTCAAACAAAAACACATCTTTCAGTAGTTTTGTTAGTCATATTTCCTCTCATGACACTTCCTTTTAATGCAACAGAGGGTCCATATTTCAAAGGATGGGTTTCTCATTATCTCATCCCAACCTGAGAAAGAAAGGAAGACAGATAGAGCAGAAGTCAGCTGGAGAGATGTGGTTTTCTCATTATCCTCAACTGCCCTTTACTATTTTGTTTCTCATCCTCCCAATCCTCTGTCAGCTGAGACTCCTATTTTGGCAGAAAAATTCCCTGTGTAAGGATCAAGAACTGAAACTGAATCCCTCCTTAAATTTCCCTATTATTACCTGTTTGTAACAGGGACTATAAAAGGCATTTTTCTCACATAAACATGACAGCCACAAACTGCATGGATAAGTGTTTCTCCCCACCTCGATAATTTCTTGAAATATCTTCCAGGTGAACTGTAGGAGAAAAGATAGCTAGTAATGCTTTGATAATTGTGGAATATTTCTATGCGGTATATGTCTGAAATAGATATAAACCCACAGCTTCTTCCATAAGTACTAGTAAGAAATGTATTTTTCTAATGCTAAGCTAATTTACCAGCAACAACAGGAATTAAAGATATCTGCAAGACTCCAATATTCTCATACTGCAAAAGAATTCCATAAGAGCAAAGAGATTTGCATGGTTTATTGTGTGAAGATTTGAACTTGTCTTTCAGATGGGAATAAAATTTCCAAATTTCAATGTCTGAATCGTAATTTAAATATCTGCAGTTAAGTAACTTGTTTAGCTAATATTCCGACCTTCTTATACAATCAATGAGAAGAGACAGGTGTCTTCACTGTAACCAGTTCAGACAACTCTAGTAGTGTGTTGTTTTAGTGTGGGTTTTGGGGTTTCTTTATTTAGAGGTCAGAATTCTGGACAAACAGTAAGTACTGAGTTCATGAAAAACTTAATCCAAAATTCTTTTGAAAAAGGTTTCTTCAACAATCTAGATATAAGTAGACTTCATTGTGGCAACAAAACTTGATAGATGCTAAAACGTAGGTGAAATTTTCCTTTTAGAGAGAAGGCCTACAATCATGACCAAATTTTTAAAATTCCTTAACTTCAACTCTAAAAGTGTTTTTGTCATTATCATTTCCAAGAAAAGTGAGCTAATTATATTTGGCACATCCTGCTTTGCAGCTCACTTGTCTTTTCTTTAAGATTCATGGAGAGGAAATATGTGCCACATAATGCTCTTCTCCACTAACTGACTGCATTGTCTAATCTGATAGATGACGGATGCTCTAAAGTGGCCAGGTTATCTCCTCTGAACCTCTGTAAAACAGAAGTGCCATAACTCCACCTCAAAAAGAATGAATGACAAAGCAACAGTACAAATGGCATCTAAAAGTTATCTTCCCTCTCCAATGCCACCTAATAGTAAACAGATACAAACAGCAAGAAGAAAGAGAAACCAACTTCATTACTTAGCCTGACGCAAAGAAATCAAATGTAAACAGAGTTAGTCCTGAATCCTACACATGCACCCCATGACAAGGAATGGAAACCCATTACCTTGAGTGCAAATGTCAGCCCTGCAGATGACAATGACAACATTCTGAGGTTTGCTCTTACTCATCAAAGCATTTAAATATATTAAGATATTTCTTCAACAAGCAATACTTGCATATGGTAGCTGTGTATCACTGTACTTCAAAGCAGAGGGGTTTGAAGCATGTTCTTGGCTCTCACTGGGAGAAATCACTCATGTAACAAGGATGCAAGGTGCAATTGCAGCAGGTGTCTACACTGCGTCATATATATTCAAATGAATTCAACACCCGCTGAATTACTTTGCATATTAAGTGAATAAGGTTGTCAGTTTCATTTGCCTTTAGTTTTTCCCTGCAGATGATCTAGGGCACTTTCTGTGTCCCGTTTTACAGTAGCACAATGTGAATGCAGGGAAATCGGTGTCTTCTCTGCACTTCAAGGATGAAAAGAGAAGGCACTGCAGTCTCTGTCTTTGAAGAAGCTTAAACAATGTTCCCTCTCTGCACCTCTAAGTCAGTTAAGAATTTACTTTCCTGTTGCCAAAGAATGTGCCAGTAGCTAATGGAAAGCAGTCTTCAGCTTCTCTTGGGATTGACTCTCCAGTGCTACTTTCACAGAGGTCTATATCTCCTTGATTCGTAGAAAAGCTCTAAGAACTTTCCAACAAAGTTTAAGTTGACAAGCAGGTATTCTTTATTGTGGAGCTGGGAGACACGGGGGATAGCTCCTCCAAGCGTGTCCCGCCCAAGCACCAAACAAGCTGTGATTATATAAACATTAAATATACATATTCATTACATTACATGCATATTCATGAAGTTTCTTATACATTACATCATATCTCTAGAAAAATTCTTCCTGCATGTGCACAATAATGTGATGATGGTCTTTGGGACCCCTGGTGGCAATTTCTTCATCATCTTCCTCTTCATCATCTCATTCTTTTGCTGAACTTTGGAGTTGGCCAGCTTTGTTGTCCGTTTGACTGCTCCTTAGTTGGTTCTAACTGTTTTCCCTAAACATTAACTAAAGATTTCTCTTCCTTATCATTGTTATAGAGTCACCTGGGGTCCAAGTTGCTTAGTTACAAGCAAACGGTTTGTTCTATATACAATGAGCTATCTTTCATTCTGTCTTTCTTGTTCTTTCCCCATCTTATCCTCCAGTGGACACCATCTGGTATGTCCCACAATGAAAAGAATACAGTTTGGCCAGCCACATTACATCTAGTTCGTGACAATACCAATTACTCATTGCTCCTGAAATTCAGAATACTTCTGTGGAGGTGAATATGAATGTGTTCATAGGGACTAATGGTTTCTCATACTTTCAGCACTTATTTTTGAAATGCTTTAGTAAGATCCATTGGAGGAATACAGACGAGAAGGAGATGAGTTTGTTGCTTGTCGTAGTTTAACCCTGGTAGGCCTGCTCACTGGTGGAGTGGGGTGAGGAGCAGAAAAGTCTTTGACTCTGTGTAAGGCTGCTCAGCAATAACTACAACATCCTCACTCTATCAACACTGTTTCCATCACAAATCAAAAACATAGCACTTTAAAAGCTAGTATGAAGAAATTCAACTCTATCCCAGCTGAACCCAGTACATTCCTGAGCCAAATAACCTGCAGGGATCAGAAGAACAGAGTGGTGAGCATATACAGAAAAAACTACTTGGCTAGAGAGCTTTATTCTGTGAGCACAACAAATGGATTTTTTAATCCTAACTGACTGCTCTTTACATGAAAATGCTTTTTACATACAAATATTTTATCTGTAAATGCTAGATGATAAAGGAGGGTGATACAGAGACTGGCATTCATTCACTTAAATTGACTAAGGATTTTGAGATCCTGTTCAAACTACTGCTCTGGTTCCTCAATAGTCAAAGGAGAGGGACTGCCAATGCCGGAAGGCAGTTCATCTCACTTTTGTCAAACGTCTGCTTATCCTCCACCTACTGAAAATCCCCGCCTCTCCTCAGTGACTCCACCAGTAAGCTAGAGAACCAACTTAGACTTTCCTTCTAGGTTTTGGACAGCTAAAGGTAAATGACTGGAACCTTAACCACATTTTGGGAACATGATAAGAAGGAGTCATCAAAACCAGGTCTGGAATGGAAGACCTTTCATGTTGCTCATGTGCCACTTGCCAACACTGTCTCCAAGGTGGAGGCTGATTTTCAAACAGTGCGTACACACACAGATCCTCTGAACCCAGTAGCACTTTTCCAGGCAGCAGCAGCTGAGGATCTGAGTCCTATGCATTTTACATGAGCGCTGGTTGGGGGGAAAAAAGTGTTATTTTGGAGGCAAAAAAAGCATTAACCTTTATTTTAAATGAAATATTCTGAAGTGTCAGCAGGAGCCCGTGGTTGTTGAATCCTGGCAGTGGAGTCTCCCTCATGAATTTTGGAATATAAGTGTCTTTGCCAAATATACAAATGACCTTCAGTTCTGCAAGAAAACACCTATGGGTTTCACTTCAATGTTTGTCTTACTAGCATAGTTAGACTAAAGGTGTGATGAAGCACACACACATAAAATATACACACTGGTAGTATGCATATTGAGCTGTTTCCTATATAATGTTATTATGCTACATTTTCAGCTTTTAAGCTAACAGAGAAACTGAGAAGTTGACTTTCAGTTGAATGGAAAAATAGACCAAATGTCATTCGTTTTTGAAATTAAGGAGAAAAATGCACAAAATTCAAGGAAACTGTACTTGATTAATGTATTCTGAGAAATTCATTGTTGATGTAGGTCAGGCAAGATGGTCTATGGATTCTGAAGGAAGAGATTTGAATACACTATTAAATACAAATCAGATAACTTAAAAAATCAATTTTGTTCAAGGGAAAAATTTCTCTCAAGCCAAAAGAGACTCAACTAATTATATCAAGAAAGTGCATGTAATGCACTGTGTATGCACTAGTATAGATTTTTTTGTCTGTTCACAGAAATAGGCAGGTAGAAAAATATGGAAGATGAACACAGCCCAGCTCAAGAAGTGAATTTTATGGCCTTTCGCAGATATATCACTCTGACCTAAACTAGGGTTTGATCAATTTCCTCATTGTCATCATTCTCCAAAGAAGATGAGAGTAACTATAACTTACAAGCAGAGCCCAAAGCAGAAAGCTATCCCTTATCAGATGCAACAGGGACAGCTCAGAAGTGAAACCTGATTCTGGAATGAGAAATTACATGAATCTACTTAAGTCTTAATATTAGATACATTAATTTAAAATGTAGCACTTTCCATTTTCTTAAATGTGGCAATCCAATTTAAAGCACACTGTTCAGAGACTGAGTTCAGCTGAACACATTTCCTACCCATATTTAATATCATAAGGGGCAAAAAAGGATATTCACTTCAGAATACTTTTCCAGCACCCTAGACCCCAACAAAATGAAATGAAGAGGCAACAATAGTAACTATATCCTGCTACCAAGATCTCGTTGCCACTAATTATCAACACAGGCCTCATTAAGGAAGTCATCTACACCTCTGTGTCATTAAAGATTTAATACATATGACACCCGCAGATGGCAATCTGAAAGGCACAACAAAAGTCCTGACTTTTATAGATCCGTGCCTGTAAACTGTAGATGGCTCTGCAGCCTACACTTTATCTCAGCCTAAAGCATCTTGTTGCGGTGCTCAGTATACCTGGAAAATACATTGGTCTTTTGAAATCACAAGGAATCTCAAATTTCAACCAAAAGGAAAAAAGAAAAAAAAAAAGAAAATAAAAAGGAAAAAAATTCCAAACACCAGTTTTCTGATGCTTTTAAGCACTAAAGATGTTAAAGACTGAAAATTCAGTCCTGGGTTTGAAGCAAGAACCACATCTTGGTCTTCTCTTTAATGTCTATCCTGCAAAATACAAATAGGAGGCCAAGATGTATCATAGGTAGTGAAGACTTTAGAGGTCTAAGAAGGAGTCTTACAATGCCATAAATATGCAGTTAATTCATTTATTTAAGATTCAATAAAAAAAAAAGTGGGTAAAAACTCCCTCATTGATATAAAAGTACTTTGAATGAATGGTCTCTACTATGTATTCTAGGTAGCAGACATATTGATCCACCAGAGACATCTTGCTATTGCAATATAGTAATATTTTAAATCCTTTTATTTCCTTCTTAGGATTCTGCCCTACATATAAGAGAATATACCCCTAAGGACCAGACAACATCTGGTGTATATATAGGGATGAATCACAAGATGGATATAAAGTAAGAAAGATCTAAAATCCCCTAGCAAAGTAGCTGTTTCAATCGTTTAAGAAGCCTACTGAAAGTTTATCTTAAATGGGATTTCAGGAGTCAAAAAGTTTTCTACAAAATTTATTTTCTTTACAAAAGAATTATTTTATTTTTTTTAAAATAGAGCTGCCATGTGGATCCCCACAGCAGTGTAGCTATTTTCTTTCAAGTTATGGTTGCTTCTTAACACTGTAATTAAGTTTGAATAATGCTGCCACAGTAAATCAAGCACTTTACACAATTACTGTACAGAATGTAAAAGGGAAATAAAATATGATGTGAGCTTTGTTAAACTTAAAATGCACTTGACAATCACTTAACTTAATTAGATACATTTGCCTCCTGGAAAAGTTACTGTACTAAAGGTGATGTTCACCTTTCCAAGGAAAATAATCCTCTCCCAGAGCCAAAGGCATATATCCCACCTCTATTTATTATTATTACAGTAACACTTCTGTATGAAGTATCACTAGCCCAGCAGCCAGAGGACACATTCCTACTCCCAATTCTGTCAACGGTCTGGCTGTATTCTTGGGCTGGTTATGCCAGCTCAGTGCCTCTGTTTCCAGATCCATTGCTTGCAAGTCTTTTCTTTTTGGAAGTTATTATAATACTGTGTACAGCATAATAGCTAATAATAATTACTGTAATATACATAATTATATTATGTGTTATGTAAAGAATAATAGTCATAGTAAGAAACTCCAAATACTTTAAGAAAATTAAGATTTTGTGGCTATAAACTAACCTAGATTTCAAGTCCCTGGGTTTCATGAGGTTCCGTTAATATTTTCAAATACTATCATTTTAAAGGACACATAAGTGTTCTTTTTCTTTGTAGATTTGCAAGCGGATTGGAATATACAGAGAGCTTAGACGATATTGTCCTTTTGTAGAGCTTGGCAGAGCTCCATTTATTTCCATGGGGTTGCATCAGTCTGCATCAGATGAGAATCAAGATTTTGTTTTCCTCTGCCTTTTAGAAACTGATTTATTTTAAGCACCCATAGCGATAAAACAGAAAGACTCATCCATTCTGGTTTCATATCTGTGAAACTCATTATTCTTCAGGGGAAACCACAGAGAGAAGTTCTGTCTTGGACACTGACCAGCACAGTACTGAAGAGTAAGGTGGTGGGTTTGAGCATGATGCAATTGCCTACGCTCCACACAGCTAAGGAGAAAAAAGGGCAACGATGACTCATGTATTTTTACTTTGCACCAAGTCTAAGGCCTACTGAAAGGGCACCAGATGTATATTTAAAAAAACCTGAAAGCTCTTTCAGGTCACACTGTCCAAAGCAGCAGTGGAATGTGCTCCTCGTCTTGCAACCCATCTCTCCATTGAGGTTACAAGGTGGCCTAAAGTTGGTGACCTCACCTGCACCACCCGAGGGGTGTCCTGTGTCAAGTAAGAACCTTCCTCATGTCTCTCAACACATCTCCATGGCTGCTTTGAGTCATCTAAAAACGGCCAAGGTCTGAACAAATCTCAGAACTATTAATGTGTGTCATAGACAGCCTTAATATAGGTTGATTGTAGTTAGGATACTGACTGCATAAAGAGCAGCTAAAAATGTACCAAAACCTTGATGTTATGCGGATTTCACAGCAATTAAATTTTCTGTGCTCCTATGGTTAATTGCTCGTAAGTTATTTTCAATTAAAAGGTCATCTCAAAAAATGGTCAAAACCCAAGTTAATTCAGCTTTTCCCCCTTTTTATCCAGATGTGTGACTTTGAAAAACAGTTCCCTCAAGCTACAGAATCTACATTTTCCAGGAAACACCATTTCATGAGATTATTCACTATTTAATAATCACATTTAATAATTAACAATTGTCTTTAATGTTAGTTATTAATATTATGAACACTAAAACTAATAAAGTCTAATTGCTTGAGAAATCATATCTTATGGATGTAGCTCCTGATGTGTAATAAACTATGTGTTTCAATAAGATCTTTGTCCTGTTTTGGAGAATAGAAGGTATTATTCCTTGTGGATGCTCCCGTGTCTGGACTTCAGTCACTCTAGAGCCTTTCCTTCATTCAGACTCTAATCGAGACTTATCAGTTTTAAAATTCCCACCACCCCATAATCAGGCTTGACACTGGTCAGCAGTTTTACGCAAACACAATAAAAAATCAGAACAAAGAATGACAAATAAATGACATATCATGGTCATTTAGGGATCTCTTTTCCCAAGAGAGGGCTTTCCTCTCTCTGGAATGTCAGAGAAAGAAGGAAAGGAGCGATAAACCAGTTCAGTTCAGGTTAATACACAATTTTTCATACCAGAAGGTAAATCGATAAATGGTTGCCTAGATCAATTTTCTGTCATGTCTATGCAACATACTGAGGAAATGTAGCAAGGGAAGCACTTGAGGATGTGGCAGGTAGGAACAGAACTGGCATTTTGATTATTACATCTGGAGAGTTTTGAATTACTAAATTGGGGGGGTGATTTTTTCACAGACGAGACTGAACTGCGTATTCATTACACGTACACACTACTACATTGGTTGTTTATGCTCTCTGATTAACTATAAAAAATATTATACCATTTAAGTATGAAGGTCTCCACTAAAATTAGAGAAATGTATTTATGGGAAACACAATATGTACAGCAGTTGTTTATTAAGGTCATTGATATAAAATATATGATTGATGCAATGACCGTGTATCATTACAACACTGAACATAAAATACCCCAACGGGGCACCTTGCCAGATGCAGACAGCCTCTCCCAGACAGGGCTGAGGCTGGTGTTCAGGCAGCATATGTGCTGCAACCTCTTCCTATGCTGTACCTCTACCAAGCAGAGGTTATTAGAGCAGCATCCTGCCCATGCTGAATTCACCAGGTGCTGGCCCCCGACATTGCAGGTGGAAGGTTTTGACTGGCCAAGCTCTTAAATCTGCTTTGTGCAACTCCAGTAATGCAAAACAGACTCAATGACAGCTTATTGGCAAGTGCACTGGTGTAACGAACTCCCAGGTGGCAATAAGAGCACTTTTTGTATTAGCCCAAGAGCAGAGCATCTGTTTGAGAGATATCAGACTGGGGTTACTACCTGCTTCTGCTCCCCACTTGCCCCTGTAAGAAGAGAGAGCAACTGGGAGCCTGAAACCATTCCTGTAACTTGCTGGGTTTGTGCTGGGTTTCCTTAGTCCTCTTCTACCTCTCCATACTCACTGATGAGTTTGATTGACAATTATGGGTTCATTTTGATAACTACAGATGTGCATTTAAAAATACATGTTAATGGCTTCTAAAGAAGCCTGCCAGAAAGCCTAAAAGAAAGCTAGGTTTTATTTGCGCACTATGTAAAGCAGCCACTTTGGACAGCTGGTAAATCTGCATGAAAAAATTCTGCATTCTGAAATAAAAGCAGACATTCCCCAGAGCTGAATAACAGGGAGAATCCATATGACTGTGGTCCAGGAAAGATGTTGAAAGTAAGAACTCCTGGAAAAAATCTCCAGCTTGCACTCTGATGCCAAATTTTGCAAGCATCCTGTTTACTGACTGGGACATTCAAGTGAAATCAGACCAGTGGGCCATGACTGAAGCTAAAAATAAAATTGCAAGAAGACTGTGTAAAGCTACAGCTCTAATCCCTCCAGAAAAAGGTATGGCATCTTTTTCAATTTCATAAGGATTTTAAAAACCCTTCTCTTCTTCTAACAGAGCTTAAGACTTAGAAAAGTCCTTACTTGAAGAAGTTGTCCCACTGCAATTCAGGCCAGGTACAGATGCAGAGCACAACCCTAACTTCCCTGGCCTGTCACCAAAGAGAATGAGTTTATTACAGCATGCAGAGAGAGAGATTTGACAGACAGCTGGCCATCCAAGTACTCTGTTATTAAAGCCTGTGTTCAGCAGGATGCATTGTTTGAAAGTTGTGTTTGCAAAAGCAGTCTCCTACTACCAGCATCTGCATTAACTATTAGTTTTATGAAGTACAAACTGCTTTCCAATGCCATCGACACAAAGCAAGCTTAGCCCTGTGCCTACTTGAAGGAGAAAGAAAAAAACACCTCCTGGGATTATTTAATTTTTTTCCAAACATATATTGTGAAAGGCCTCACGGCAGTTTGAAGGAACAATCAGAGCTACAGCTAAAGGCATGCTGAGACCCTCACTTTCGCAAAGAAAAAGCTGTCGTGTTTTTGCTTTCATCAGGAGAAACAATGAGGACGGAGTAGGCTGAGGTACAGGTAAATCTTGTTTTGTCTCTGCTGTCATGAAGGTAGGACCAAAGAAGGCCTTAATAGTCCAATAGGTATATTGTCTTGTAGTAGTAAATCCAGGCACAACACACAGGGAGGAGGTTAATACAATTTTATTACCAGAGCTCTGGCAATCTACTCCACAATCCAACTGCCAGCCTAATCTCCAGATGCTCTGAGGCTGTCAAATTACAATGCGTCAGCTATGAAGGAAAGTGCTATTAATGGGAGGAGGAAACGCTAAAAGGCTAGATTCCTGCCACAGAACTTGTATTTCCCTACAGGCTTACCCAAAGCTCTTGGCCATTCAGTTTCTATTACTTAGACTACCCTGAGCATGCTGTCAAAGCTGTAGATATTTGGCTCCCTCAAAGAGGGTAGTTTTGGCTTTCCCATGCTTTCCCTGAAGGTAAATTTGGAGCCAAACCCAATCACTGTTCAATACCTCTCTCCTCTGTTTGCCAAGGGTGCATTTCGTTGCTCCTATACACAGAGACACAAATGCAGGACACACAGCACATAGAATGGGAAGACATTAACATACACATGCTCCCATCATATAGCATGAGGCTAACCAAACATGGTCATTCATTGAGAAGACCCTATACCACTTCACATGGAGTTTCTTTGTGTTAGACTAGAAACATAAAATAAACTGCAAGATAAGAATTACAAGAGTAGGGAAGGAACTGGAAAGAATCATCACTTACATCCTGCATCAAAACATGGTCGTCACAGCCAGCTTCAACATTCAGATGTTTAGTCTTTTAACAGACTGTATTTATATTCCATCTACAGATAATAAAGACAGAGCAGCTGTACCTAAATTACAGGAGTCATAAGTTCTTTACCGTCTCAGAGGCTGTGCACTGGCCACAGCCTTATCCTCAATAAAATTTGGGAATTTCCCCCTCCATCCTCTGGCTTTCCCTGGAGAAAAACCTCTGCAGACTAGAGGTACCCCAGAGCTTGTTTATCCTAGACACCTTATCAAATGAACCACCCACCTATATTTCTGTTGACTGGAGATGACTCACTGGACAGCTAAACTCAGATGAAATGAATTCCCTCTGAAATGTTCTGCAGAATCAGACTCTATTTTACAATTACATGGTATTGTAGGAGTTTGAGGAGTTTTATTTAAACTAAAAAAAAAAGAAAGAAAAAAAGAAAAAAAAGCTTGAAGAAAAACTAAAAGAGTTCATGCTTCTAAGCTCAAGTCCCTAAACATACCAAAAATGTGATTTTTTTCAGTAATCCATTTTCTGCAGTGGTAGGAACATGTTGACTTCCTCTATTAAGTATTATAATTGTTAAGAAAGAAACAGGACAGAAAAAGGTCTCTGGCTGCTATGCTAGCTAACATCTCCAAGAATAATTTTGATCTTGCAATTGTAATAGTCAATCTACAGCACAGAATTTATATAAGACATTTTTGGCTAGTTTATGAGGGAAAAACCTTGGCAGTCTTGCAAACATCAATGTATGTGCCTTAAAAGTAATGTTCTTAATTTACATAAACAAAATAAGATAAATTGGAAATTTCAACTCTCGGGCACAAAGTGTGTCTAAAAGGCAATTTCAGGTTGAATTAAGAGCCAGAAGTACCAAAGCCTACTAAAATATTACCCCTTTCCTCAAAATTATAATACCTCAAAATCAGGCACGGACATACACATACAAACACTCCCTAAGCACGCATTACACTGGCTCCTGCACTTGTCACCTCCTTCTCTTCAAATACAGAGAATTTTGTGTCAATGCAGTTCAAGTGTCTTTTCTAGCCTAGCCAGTTTAAAAGCTGGTCTACTGTCTCTTTTTGCACCTCATTTTGATTTTAGTGTTGTAAATTGTCAGGCAGACCTGTAACAAAAGGTCAGAGTGTCCAGTGTTTGCAGTGTGGACCTAGCCAGAACCAAACTGCTCCCAGCTATATTTCCCATCCAGTAATCTCTCCAGTTTATGGCTTTAATGCAGTCTGATTCACAGGTCATCTTTCAAGCTAATGTTCACTTACCATTTTTTCTTATCATTGTGTTGCCAAAGCTGGGGTATGTAAAATGCCACCCCCTTTTTTTTTTTCCCAAACGTGATAATCTTGTGACTGGGCTGATTAAAAAAAAAAAAAAGTGATTATGGTTCCAAATCTCTTTTGTCATGTACCCTGCCTGTGCATCTGCAGCCAGATAAAATGGAACCAAATTGGATCAAAGAGATGATTAAACCAAATGTCACTGTTTCACACCCACCTTGACATCTCTTCAAAAGGCTGTAAATTATCAGAGGACTCAGCAGGGGAAAATTGAGCCCAGACAATTAAAGACTCACTGTTCAAGTTTCTCAGATGTCTTATCAAGTTCTGGCTTAGCAAAGGACAATTTAAGAAATTCACAAATCAAAAAAGTAGTGTTTTGAGGGTCATTCATGGCCTGTTTTATGTTGCTTACTAAAGCTCATATCCATAATTGCAAAAATTACAATAAAATACAAGAACAGAGTTTAGCCCTGAGATTTATCCCTGTTAAGAATGCAAATGAAATGCACATAGATCTCTAAAAAGTTATTTATTATGTTGAAAGTAATAAGGAAAAGTGTTTCAAAATGGATCTTCTTTCATATCCCTGTGTTTATAAAAGTCCATTTACTGTAAATGGCAGTGAGTAAAGGTGTGTTTTATTTCAAACTATAAATAATTGAACTTTGGTAGTTCTCTCAGAGGGATGCCATGAGACAGTTGCTTAGTTCACACACTCCATGCTAGGAAGCATAAAATCACAAGTACCCTTCCAAACCACTTTCATTTTTTAAAGGTATTGAGTATTCAGGCTACATACAAACTGTGTACTCCTCCTTTTCCTTAAATACAGCGTGTTTAATTGCCCAATAAGAATCGTGACTCAAATACATTTGAAATTGAAAATAAGCAAATTAGGTTGAAGGCTAAATTTTAAATATTCTATTAAATTCCACCTATCAGGCCAAATCCTGAAGTACACTGACCAAGATCCAAGAAAGAGCTAGTAAGAAAGGAAGGGGGAAAAAACTTAATCCAGAAATGATAAAAGGGGATTCCAACAACTGTCTTAGTTCTGTCACTTACTTCCCACATGGTCTTGGTTCAGTTGCTTATATTTGTACCATGAGTTTCCTATAAATAAAACAGAACATAATCCCATCTGGTTTCTGAGAGGTTTAATGTTCATAAAATACTTAGTAGCACAATCAATCATAGATCTTATAGGAGTACCAGCAATTATTATGAGTAACATGAAAAATTAACAGGAAATCAACTTTTCAAGAAATTTAGGTTCTATTTCACCTCTGCTATTTGTTGAATTCGAGAATTTATGAAAATAATCCCTCCGTCTGAGTTATTAAAAATACTACCCTGTTCTTGTTTCCACTTCAATACCATGGACACCATTCTGTAAGAAATGAGACAGGCTGGCAAGGAAGAAGCTCACTTTACATTAAGGTCTGCTTGCAGAAGTAGATGCTGCCAGGCTAATACAGAAAAGGAGTAGAAAAAAATACTGAAGTTCTTGTGCTTAGGAAACAATGTCCATTGACTAAGGATTTCAAAGAAAATAACCCACCTGGTTTTGAAGATATGGGGTGAAAGCATACACACTTTTTTTCAAGATGGAGGGCAGAATTCTCATGGAAAATGAGCAAAAATTCGTGATGGGAAACAACTGATTTATAACAATCAGCTGAGGGCCCCATCACAGCTGCTTAGCATGAGGCTTCTCACACAGCATGGTTAGGAGGATAGAATATTTTTTTTAATTGAAGTCATAGAGGAATACAGGAGATGTAAAGCTTTTGTAGAGACTTCAGTGTACGTTATCAGTGGATGCTGGCATTGAGAGCATAGAGGTCAGGCACAACAAGATGGGACCTGCCTGGCCAGTAGGTTTTCTCCTTAGAGAAGAGAAATGGTCGAAGCACGTATCTCACCTAGTAAATAAGAAACATAGAATCATGGAATATCTCGAGTTGGAAGGGACCTACATGGTTCATCAAGCCCTGACTCCTTGAGGGCAATCTGGAAGTTAAACATACATCTAAAAAAATATTGTCTGAACTCTTCTTGAAGGCTGATAATTTTAAAAGATTTTTATGGCTTTACTATGTAGCATGTGCAGACTCTGCCAGAATGACACAAATACTGATGTTTCAGAAGACTACATGAACGGGACAACAAGTCATTAGCAGAGCCACTGGGCCACAGATGGCAAGGCTGAATTGCTGAGACACCCAGTGCTTCAGGAGTTACTTCAGATTAGTTAAGACAAAGACCTGTGTAAGACCTTCAATCTTCCAGTCAGGTGGAGATAAGCACTGATATTCTGGGCATCTCATGTAGTACTAGCTATTTATATTTAGGAGTTTTTTTCCTTGTGAACAAAACTGCTGGTGTAAAAAAAAAAAAAGAATAAAACCTCTCTGAAAAACCACTTATAGAATGGAATTAGAGAAATCCTGGAGAGAAAAGACAGAAGTAATGTCAACTATCTTAAGAATGTTGATGGCTCAACCCAGGACGTGCAAGGCCACCTTAATTAACTGTAAAATTCTGTCAGACTATAAGTCTTCTAAAGAATAGGGTTTTAGAGATTATTTTCAGTGTCCTCATAGTAAGTTCACGTGTATAATAACCTATATTCAATATAATAACAAATATTCAAGCCAAAGCTGAAACACTCTCAAAATAGATACCTTCCTAACCTTGATTTCATATTTAAGTTTAAACCATCTTAAAAACTACATTTTCTTTCCACAACACTTGAGTCATAGTGACAGACAAGAACAAAAGATAAATAAATAAATATAAAAAATAGAGAGCAAGCCACAGTTCCTATGTTAAAGAGGTTATGATCAGAATATAAAACAGGAGACAGCAGATGGGTGTATTATGGTGGAAGTACACAGGGAAAAGATGATGCAGAAGTCAGTCTTTAGGGATGGGAATGGAGTTAGTGAACAAATAGCTAAACCATAATCCCCTTTTTTGAGGGCACCACAGAAAAGAACTTTTTTAAAGAGGAGTTTGGAAGCAGGTGATGCAATAATTTGGGGATAATTTCTGTGGAGCTTCCATTACCATGACCCAGCAAATGGGAGAAAAGGATGAGTATACTGGAAAATTCATCAAGTAGAGGATGAGGAATGGCATGAAGGGCCAATTGCAAATGGTTTTAGAAATGCCTGTGCCTGATGGAACACCTTTGTTAACACCTATGTTAATTCAGAAGCGAACATTCATCTTTAAGTGTAAACAAGGTTGGCTCTCATATAGGATCTTTTTCCTACAATGTAATTTTTAACAATAAAATTAATATATTCACCTTTTAGACACTTGAAAATTTTTATTATGAAATGTAATATAACTGAAGTTAAGGGAATGCTCTCCATTTCAGGACTAGACTTCTGCTTTATTAAAAAACATGAATAAATTTTTTATTCAATAAATTACTCAGATTTTTATTAATTTAATTTTTATAAAGGACAATGAGTTATGGAAAAGTTAAGAAGTTACTTTTTTGTCCCAAAACTACAGAGAGGTACTATAAATCAAAAGACAGTGTGGTGATTTTTTTTTCCCAAAAGTGTTATTTCCATTGTAATGACAAATCATTTTTCAGCATTGAACTCTTGAGGTAAAATCTGTGGCCCTTACTGAAGTTAGTAGGAATTCTGCACATAGAATGCAATCTTTCTCCTTGGTCGTCTTTGCTCCTTAATACACTTTGGGAATTGGAGGAATAGCATACCCCAAAAGTCATACTACCTATTCTTGGAGTTCTTCCCAGAATAGAACTGTCAGAAAGATCTTTCTGTTTATTAGTCCTTTTAAGCAGATATGGAGCTCATCGCAAAGTGCATCTGATCCCTCTGCAGTCTGTAAAGAGCTGCAAGGCTTGAGAGGCCTGCAAAAGTGCAAGCCTTCAAAAATTGCATGGAGATTACTCACACATCCATGGGAGCTCAGAACCAAGGTATATTTACGATTGTCTTTGCTGTTGCTTTATGCTGTACCTTGTTTTAAGAGTTTTAAGCCCTGCATTTCAGAAGCTTGAGGTAAATTTCCCTTACATCAACAAAACCGGAGGCTATCACAAATTCCCAGTTACCTCCAGGTATGGGTACCTCTGCCTAGGAAAAAACAGCATGAGCTGCAGCCCTGAATGAATGTTGTAGTAGGATTTCTTCTTTCTCATTATTATCACAATTAATAAAAATTCTAGGTATATTTAAGTAACACCCAGGTATGTTAAAGTAGCACCTAGAAGACAGTTATAACTCCTGAGTATAGAAATGTATAGTAAAAAGAAATAACCTGACCTCAGCCTACATAGAGACGATATCCAAAGAGTGAATGAAGAGAGATCCTGAGGATGGAGAACTGAGGCAAAGGGAGACTAATTCACTTGCCTGAGGTGGCAGAGCTCAGAGCTGAAGACAAATTTCCCAATTCCCACACCAGTGCCTTCACCATAAAGCTAATCCTCTGCACACCTCTATTTTTATCCTTCATAACTTTTTAAAAACATTCCTATAGGGCTCCATTTTCTTATTGCTTTCACCAAGCACAAGGTTGAAATACTGGGGGCAGGCAGGTAGATGAATTGTGTTTGAGTTACACTACAGCAAGAAAATATGTTTGTCCTTTAACAGTGAAAGATGAATTTTTCAGTCAGGTAACTCAAAAACAAATTCTTTTTTATTACATATTGAATGTAGCTAAAAGAGAACATATTTCCTTATACACCTGTGCTCACAGAAAGCAAAGGCAAAGTAATGTGCTAAGCCAGTTTGTCTTATGCAGCTTGTTAGGAGCTTCCTTTCTTTGTGTCTTTCTCATGATTTCTTCAAACCTGACAGAGATTTTTGTCCTCACTGAGAACAGAGGCCAGATTGGAAGTGCAGTGATTTTAGACATGTTTGTGTTGAAATATAGCAACACTAAAATATTATATACCCCTGAAATGCAAGGCTTTTCACTGCACGTTGTTAAAAGCAATTTTGTCATAAACTGACAAGCAAATGTTTTATTAAACCTGTTGGAATTCATTGTTAAATAACAACAATGTTCAACATTTATATCCTTAAATCTCTGCACATTCATAAACCACCAAATCTTGCAACACAAGTGGATCATTTTTTCTTTTATTGTTATTATTAAATCTGCTTTACAACAAGCAGCTCAGACGCTCAATTTTTCACAATCCAGGTTTCTCCCATGTATGCTTATTTACATATGTGAAAATTTGTTTTAAATGAGTAAATGTAGCACTTTTCACCCATGCTGAAACTCACTATGCAACCGTGTAAAAGACATCATGTAGTAATGAATTGAGATTTCAATCCTCATAGGCTTGGGAATCTGGTGGAAGAGGAATATTCATAGCAGACCAAGAAGATCATTGAGTGGTACAGCTGGGAGCAGTCCTTGGGGTTTCTGTATGTTCATCTCATGAGGCCAACAGAACATTAATTTAATTTTAAATAACCCCAGCCTGTCAGGTATATGCTCCTGTATCATGCGTCAAACACGCAATCGTTCCTCTCCTCCCTTCTCCTCCTGATTGCCTCTCCACTGACAAAGGCTGCAACACGCTCACCTGGGACCAGCAGGGATATTTGCTGTGAGGACAGAAACCTCTGCCTCTCCATGCACATCCAGCATCCACTCCTTGGTAAAGCTCAGATGCTTTTGCTGAGATTGGTATGTGATCACACCAAACAAAACTCAGGGCAGTGTTTAGGGAGTGGAGGAGTCATATTTTCTGTGAGGATGATGCAAGAATTTTAAGTGATATGTTCTCTAAACCTGACAAAAAAAAAAAAAAAGCCAAGACCCGGGGTATCATTAATTATCTGTTGCCTCACTGTTTCAATCAGTTCTCCATTTGATCATGCCAGGAACAGAAGGAATCACATTCTGTCAAGGTTTTGCGTCAAGGGAAAGAGGAATATCATTTTGTATCCAAGCAGTTCACATTTCAGGGCACATGGGTTGATCCCTTGAGAAGAAAAATTACGGTGAATCATGTACCATTTATGCATTCACATAATTGCTTGGGGTTTTTTTTCCAAAGCCAGCACACAACTTACCATTTCCCAGAACAGCTCTGCTGCACAGTTCCAAACACTTTTCTAGAATCTGTCCACAGCACCATTTTTTCCTATTTTAGGGTCTTTTTTTTTTCTTTCTTTTCTCCTGGTCCTTGGTGCAAATATTTCCGAGGGTAACTCTAGCTCTTCCCTAATATGCTTTCTGGGTTCTTCTTTGCCCCTTCACACAAAAACCCCTGAGATTTGCCTAGAACCATATGATAGCTTATGATATGATCCCTGGCATGCTCAGCTACTGCTCCCCAGACAGCTCTAGCTCTGTGCAGACAGCTTTCTACTCCAGGGATGAGAGTTTCCAGGCACCACAAACAGTATGGATGTGGCCAAACTTTTCCAGTAGGTCTCAGAGGACAGTTAGCCTTGAGGCTCTGGCACTTTTGGGATAACTAATATAGGTGTAGTTTATTATTTATCTCGGAAAGCAGATTATAAAGCTCTCAGCAAATCTGGAAGCAAGATTATGCAAAAAAGAAGGTTCTTTCTAAGCTGTCTCTGTCTCCTTGTCCACATCTCCCCTCAATTTTTCATCTTATTGCAAGATTCACTGCTTCATCTCTCTTCCTTCTGACCTTTATTTCCAGACAAGTTCCTTGGTTACTATCTAACAAGAATATAGCCTCCAAGGTTTACATCGTTTGCTAACAAATGTGCACTACTGATAGGCAGAACTTTCCTACTGAAAATGGGCCTTTCATTGCTCTCATGAAGTGAGGTTGCCAGCATTTGGGTAGGATGGTGTCAAGAGCAGCCTGTTAGGAACATGACCTTCTTCAGTCTTCTTCTTCCTCTTTTTTTTTTCAAAAAGTAGAAGCTAATTTAACTACAGCTTTAGCAGAGCCTTTTCTTTTTTCTTTACCAGACAGATTAAACATGCACTGCAAAACCCTCTCTTTATTTTGCCGTACTTTGTAAATATCATAAAAATTTTCAATCCCATAACAGTTCTGTTACCTCCCAGTCCACAATATAGGCCTAGCTTTTAATGAACCATACAGGATACACCATTAGTAATGCACCCATCAGTCTCATCAGCTGAATGATTTATCCAAAACAGCACCTTTTGACACTTGTGGGGGATCCTGATGAGCAGAGCATTATCAAGCAGCAATCATTTACACTAAATGTGAGTGTGCAGTGAAAAACCTCACTAGTGTTCCCCACCAATTCTGATACAAATTTTGGGGTTTGGTTTGGTTTTTGAAGTGATTCCTATTATTTTTCTTGAGGGCCTGCTCTTTCTAGTTTCAAAAGATTTATTCAAATTTTTGACATCTAGATCCTGCTCTACCTTGATATCTTGTGCACTACAGGCTTTAAAGAGTCTATGTCTGAGATAATCACCCAGGAATCACAAAAGCCACATCCACTGATATGAAGAAAATGGGGAGGACCCAGACAATGATTCATACCAAGAGAAGACAGGTTTCTAAAGCAGATAAGAGGACCTGCCTTGTCTTTCTCTTTTGGCTATAAAGGAAGCTTAGGATGATTAAGTCATACTTCATTGGCAAGTTTTTAAATACCTTAAACTTAGATTAAATGAGCCACAGACCTAATGTGTGAGGGCTAAAATAGCAGATTATGACACGATGGTGCTGGGCACTGTCCAGGAATATTTTGGCCAGCCCACAAGAGTCATCATTTAATCCTCTGAACTTTGGAGAATTGGTTTGCCAGAGGTTTTCGTTGTACAGGAATATAGCTCTGTTGGCATGAGTAAGTGGGAGCAGTAAGGGAGATGCAGACATTGGAAAATTAATTAAGAAAAGAGAGGGTCAGTGGGGAAGCTACAATCTTTAACTAACCTGAAAAGCTACGGGATACTCAGTGTGCTGTAGAGATGCCGATTTACCCAAGAAAGACTAGAATCACTGCCCCTGAAGAGCAGGTGCCTGCATTGCTCCTGCTACCTTGAGAACAGACTTTTCCCATTGGAATGATACATTTCAGCACAATCTCTCCTGTATCCCTGCTGCCATTTCTCCCTCAGGCTTCACAGCAGTGACTGATCTCTCTTTAAGTTTCTTCTTGGACAAAAAGTGAACTGGAAGCAGAAATACCAAGAACAGAAGAAACTAGAAGGAACAAGCAATGAGAGATTAAGGCAACTGATACAAAAGCCTTCTGAAAAAGGATCAAAATATAAGTGATCAGCAAAGAGGCTTGAGATGTTAATTAGGAAATGATCATAGAGAAGTGAGATTTGTGTAGGGCCACAAAGCAACAGTGGGGTAAGGACTGTAAGACATATCGCTCTACAAGGAAACAAGAAGGACAGATTGTAAGTTTGTGCAAGATGGAGTGTGTGAACAAGCAGTGGGAAAGGCATTTGGTGAATTAATGGGCTACGGGGAGATCAGGGAGAACAAAAGAAAAAAAAAAAGAAGAAAGAAACTGGAAATTTCACACAATTGATTTCTGATTTACTGTTAGAGCACTATTACAAAGAAATTCTTTATTATGAGGGTAGTGAGACAGTGGCACAGGTTGCCCAGAGAAGTTGTGGTTAACCCATCCCTGGCAGTGCTCAAGGCCAATTTGGATGGGGCTTGGAGCAACCTGATCTTGTAGAGGGTGTCCCTGCCCATGGCAGGGGGTTGGAACTGGGTGATCTTTAGGAACTAGATGATCTTACAACCTAAACCATTCTGTGATTCTATGACATTATATGGACACTGCAGCATAGCAGCTATTTCAGTGCTGGAGTACAGCTGTCATAGAAAAGAACATGATGGGATTACATAGAAAAAAAATAAATTCACAGTTTAAACTGTGACTGACATGTATGTATGAAAAAAGGAATTGCACAAACTGGTATCTGACTAGTACACACTATTATTGAGCCCAGGGGTCATGTGATATTTGTATGACCGGACATGTATCAGAGAACCTTACATTGAAAAGGACTGTGGAATCTGCAACCTCTCCTCCAGCCCTCACTAGCCTCTCTTTGCGTCCTCAGCCTGCACTTGGATTCCTGACTTTGGGCTCAGGCAACAAGCAGTGCTAAATTTTACTGTTAAGGGCAGGGATTGGAGCATACATCCCTTGCCAGCACTGCCAGACCTGCACCAGCAAAGCAGCACAAGTATCTGATGACATGCTTTTCCTACAGTTTGTGGTGGCATCACAGACCAGAACAACCTTCATCTTGAAGGACCTGTAAACTGTCACATTCAAAACTGACGAAGATCTTTGATGTAGTGTTTGCCATGGGGACAGCTGTGTTTTGCACAGCAAGATCCCACCAGGCTCAGCTGGAGGCAGTTGCCTACACAGTGGATCATTGTTGAGGCAGCTCCAGTCCAACACTACTGGTGGAGGAAACCACCATGGAATGCAGGTGGCACAGTGACAGCTGACAGAGACCAAAGGAGAGGAAGTGAGGAAATTGCAGTAATAGGGAGAAGGCAATACAAAATATGCCTACACTGCCTCCTGTTCTTGCTAGTTCATTTTTCAACCTTTCTTCTTCATGAGGGTAGCTTGTTCAGGTCCCCCTTTCCGTCAAGTTAATAGCACCAATAAAACAAGTGGCATCATCTGCTATACCAACTGCAAGGATGTAGCATGCACAGTGCCCACAAAAGCCCTTATCTCCTGTTCCCAGCTGCAGGCAGCATCTGCAAGCAGCAGGCTGCTGGACTGTCCAACAAGGCTGTTGGGGTTTCATAAACTCCATTTTTCAGAGGGATCTTGATCAAATGGTTGAAGTACTAGACTGGGACTCAGAAGAACACAATTAATCCTTACGTTACCTTAGGTCTCCTGGCAATTTGGGGCACATCCCAAACTCAATTTCCTGTTTGTAAAATAGGGATAAAAACTCACTGTCTATTCAAAGCATGTGTTTTCTCGTTCTTTCGTGCAGTGCCTCACATCATGGGACCACCAATTGCAAGAAAGGCCCTCAGTAAAGTTCAAACACTAAAGATAATATGCCATAGATGAAATTCTTTGAGGAAAAAGAAGGTTTAATTGTACCAAAATTTCAAAAAGCATGTATGCATAAAAGGCTTTTAAAAATAATTGTGTTTATTTTTAATCTTATTTGTCAGTCTTATCTTTCAAGCAGTCAGATAGCACTAATATAATCTGGCAAAAGCAACAGTAATTTAATGGAAGGAATAGATAAAGTGTCCAGATGCATGTCCAGCATGTAAATTGAAGGAATTGCTTCAGTGTACTTGCCAGATTTAGTGAAGAAAAGTGCGAAATATCTTAATGAGACAATTGTTAAAACTTGCAGAGTTGGTGTGTCTCCTGCACGGCTAGAAAATTAAAAGGGCACAAAATAATAACGATCTATATTATTCCTATGTAATATAGTAATAGAGAGACTTGGACTAAACTAAGAGTGACATGAGCACCATAAACAAGTCATTGTCCAGAGAGTGTTTCCAAAGTCTGTAATACATATTTTAAATCAAGAAGCTCATAGAAGGTGCTGATAAACAATTCCACTGGGAAAGACAGATCCAGAGGTGCCTGTGGAGCCACCATAAATACAGCTGCTGCACAGAGATCAAAACCAAACCACCACCATACACAGTTCAAGACCATGTGTGTTAAATGAAAGACTTAGTTGACGAAGAAATCCAAAAGTAAGAGCAGATATATGGAGCTGGTATTTATTTCTTGTTTTGTTGCCTGACCTTGGAGACGTTATTCTGGGCTTAGACCTGAAATGTACTAACCATTCTGCTCCTAACTAACAAAGCCTTTAGAAACATGCCTTGCCAACACTTGTTTCTTGCAGGCAGAGAGAAAGTGGTTCTCACCCTAGGACAGACTGCCAAAGTACTCTGTTATGAATTGTAAGGATGGCATCTGTTCTCAAAGCTGTATTTGCACTGGCTGTGAATCACACCATCAGTGTGGGTAGGCACCAGCTGATCACACTCAGATCTCATCTACACACGCAGCACTGAACTCCTGGAAGGGGGCCAGGTTCCCACAAAATCCCTGCACCAGCTTCGCTTTTGTCCCTGTGCACTCACCTTGTGGATCTCCTGTCCCAGATCCTGGCCTCTTTTGAGGGCTTGCAAGTACCCAAGGCTGTACGCAGAGGGCTGGTTGGAGCATCTCTGCTAAATGTGACTGGGTGTACCTCCATTCACCAGGAATCCTGCAGGAGCTGGCTGCCCCTCAGGCCTCAACTGTATGGACATTTCCAGACTTCAGTAGACCCCACCTCCAAGACATCCCCAATGAAACTCTCACTCCCATTGACCTCTCAAAGTCCCACGAAGTAAACACACATCTAAGCACAGTTAAGCTCAGGCTGTATATTTTCTGGACTGGATTCCTCTTTGACTCATATCAATTCCACAGCAGGATAACACTATTGATTTTAGTGGAGATACTGCTGATTTTCACAAGGTTGAATAAGAGAAGAGCACTGGTGACCCCCGTAAAATGGGGATAATAATCTTTACCTACAACCCAAGAGAAATGTGAAAGTTAATTAATTAATACTGTAAATCTCTGTGAGATCCTAGCAGTCTATAAATGAATTCAAATGGCACCACAGAGAGGGCATAAAAGGGTTCTTCTTACAAAAGTTTAAAAATACAGACAAGGAGGAACAAGTGGAGTACATATCCAAACATTCAAACATTGAGCTGTGTGAGTGCACTTCAAGCCCTATTCCAGTAAAAGGTCTAAGAAACATATAACATATCATAGGATGATTTCATTTCTGAAAACAAGATTTCCTGACATTTTCTTTAAAAGAAATTACTGTCAATACAGCCCAAAGAAGTTCACAGAGGGCCTGTTTTAAGTTTAGTCAATTAAAGATGCAAGAAAAAGAACTTTAGACATCATTGACCCAGATATTCTGTGGCATTTGTATTCATAAAAGAATGGAATGTGGACACAATGAATTGCAAGAAAAATTCCCAATACAGATGGTTAACTTGTCGTTTTGCCCTTCAACAGTGCAGAAGTCTGAAAGGTGATGAAGTCAGATGTAGAGAGCTATTCCCTGATCAAGGGAGGAAAGTGTGCTATTTAGTAATAATGAGAAAGGAAAGGAAGGTTTTTTAAAAGCTGTTGGAGTGTCAGAATGATGCTCCAATGGAGCAATGTCTCCCAAAGTCTGCATTCTGTACAGACAACCAAGACTATTTCTGAAACCTTAGTAAGACACCTTACTTTATTTGCACACTCAAATATTTAAATGTGAGTGCACACATGGTTTGCACTGGATCTTTGCGATTAGCTACTCCTTCTACATAAGTATACAAGGACTTCAAGTGAAATAAGGCTCTATTTTTATTGTGTTACACAAACAAATGGCACAAAGGACAAAAACTCAGAGTGTCTTTCTCCCATGAGAGACTAAGAATGTGTTCAGTCATGCTCTGCAGTCTGTTCCTCTCCACTAACCATAAAGAAAGCCCTGGGAAACTTGTTGAATTACTTGAGCAGCCAAATTCGGTCCTTACAATGGGGCCTTATAGGCCATTCCATGTGCTTAAGTGATCATGTTTGAAAATACTATCTTAAAATTAGTCAGAGGCCTAAAAAGGCTAAGAACATGTGACCTGTTGCATTCCTTAGGTAGTGGCTTGGGTTTGTTTTTTGTTTTGGCAAGTAGGTGGATGTTTGTGTAGTTTTTAACTCATCACCTGCTGTTCCCCAAAGCCAGCAGGAAGTGAGGTAAAAATGTATAAATTCATAGCTAACATCACTGGGTAATCAGCAGAGTTCCTCTTCATTTAGATGATTCCATGGTTTCCATCTGGCTCAAGTGTATTTGAAGAAACCAAAGAAAATGCTTATCCATGAGCCATCATCATCCAACCAGTGACTAACTCAGAGGAGATTGGTTAAAATTCACCTTTCATGCTAAGTGTCTAGTCTAGGATGACCATCTGAAGATAGTAAAGACAGCTGTAGATCTATATAACAAACCATTGCTAGCTTAATTTGCAGCACCGTGTCGATGAGAAAATGTTTTTGCTGTTAGCTTTTAAATGCATTTCCCACCAAAGAGTACGCTTTTTCCCCCTAAAGAGGCGTGTGGCTTCCTTCACCCAGATGTTCCATTACTGCCTATTTGTAGCTAGAGTTCACTGAATACAATTACAAATATAAATCCTGTAACTAATAGCTTTCTTAATTTCACAACTGACCTGGCCAGTGTGATCATGCTCACTTGTGTAGAAGCAAAACCTTAGTTGATGAGTCATTTTAATAATTGCTGTGTTGTAAAGAACCATTTTTTGAATGTATGGTACTCAGGCAGTGTTAAGAAAATCACCCTTAGCAGCAGCTGAAAGCATCGGCATTTTTCAATTGCCTTCTGTGATCAGTGTGCTATATCAGGTATAACCCAGGAGAAAAACCAAACAAACCATGTGATAGCTGAAGATTTCTTTTGAAAAGTCTTTGAACCAAATAAGCTCAAAAGATTTTTGTAACCAACAAAAAAGTACCCTATTTGTTAACACTGAACCCCTCAGCCAGAGAATACACCTGGATCCTAACCCCAAAATCCCAATGATCTGTGTGTTCCTTCTACCTTAAGAATGAAATTCATTTTCAAAGCAACATGAGGAAGCTTCACTGGTATTGGTCTGTGAGTAACTGCGTAGACCAGCCTGCGCTCTGGACTCTGAGTCAGGCAGTCTTCCCTCTTTTCCACACGCAGTGATCTGAACCTGCATGCACAAGTAGACCTCTTGATGGCCTATCCAGATAAAAACAATCTCTTACGTACAGCGTGTAACAGAACTGGAAACCTAAAGCTGGGTTTTAATATAATGTACCTATTACAAATAGATTATTTTATTTCCAAGGGTATCTGATCTTTCTAATGAAGACAAGAAAAGGACATTGATGTATTAAAATAAAAATGATATAACAGGTACAAAACTATTACAAAGATGTTTAAAAGTAGTATAATGTCTTAGGCTAATAGATTCCCTTCTTAATATACCCTATAGTGTGATAGAGAAAGTGTACCTATATCTGTCAAATACTGTTTCTTCTCCTCACACATATTGTCTTTAATCTTTAGGATTCGTGAAGGTCGAGATTTTGAACATTTCTGTGCAGCCCCATCTATTATATGTTGGCACATTATTGTTTTTTATATAGCAATAGCACCTAGAGGCCAACCAGCTCAGTATCCCATTGCACTTTGGTAAGATATGGAAAATTACAGTCTCTGCCCCAGAGCTTAAAATTGTTTACCTTCATTATAGACCTCTTATGGAGCTTAATGCTTCTGAAGTGCTTAGAAAGCCTGCAGTGAAAGGTGGGTTATAAATGCAAGGAGTAGTACCAGTGATAATAGATTTCTTTGATTGAGGTAGAATCACAAACAAATATATAGTGTGGTGCATTAAAAGTAAAGAAAACCCTCAAGGATTTAGTAATCAATTATCATCAAACTAAAGAAAAATATCTCTGTCACCAAGGAGTGTGGCTCAAGAGTGATGGGTGGACTTCAGTTCAAAAGTTCAATTATACAATTTCAGATTCAAAGGAAACTTCAGCTCAGCTATTGCCTAGCGATACGATTACTGAAACCTTGAAGGAATGAAATTGACTTTGAGCTGAGTGTAGGAGCAGTAATTTAACAGGTGGAGTATTCAGAAAACATTAACCCTGTAAATGTCATTGACAAGGTAAAACAGATTAATGCAACAGAGGCTTATTAACAGACAATTTCTCAGTCATAAGATAGGAAAAGTATATTTTCAATTTAATCGTTGCTCAGACACAGGAGTGAATTTGGTCTAAAGCCTAAGGAAAATTTCTCCATCTTGAATATTTTATAGAAGAATTGCTTTCCTGATCTAGTCAGAGGTTCATCTAATCCTGGGTCCCCAATGTCACTAAACAGCATCACCTGTTTTGAGGGAAGAATAAGAAATCTTTTAATACTTTTGATGATAACCTGCCTCACTGAATTCCCTTCTTATATAGGTTATAAATGAATTTATGCTCCAAGTTACCAAGTTGCTGGTATTGTCTAAAAGTCTTTTTGGTTTTTTTTAAACTATTGCTGTTTGGAGCTAAAATTGAGTTTTTGTTATGATATTTATGGGTAGTCTTCCTGTTCACTTTGGTAACATCAGTCTTTGACATTTAAAAGTGTCTGTCTGTCTTCACCTAAACACATGAATAAAATGCTGATGATTTGATTTTGCATTTACATGATAACTTTTAAAGTGCAATGCTAAAAAACTCAATATTAGCATCAATCCTACCCTTGAAGAATTATCAAAGCTAGAGCAGATGATTGCAATAACCTAGTCAAAAATCCCACTGTTCAGCATTTTAACTTGCAAGTTCAACCCAACCCAACAACTCATGGCTGAATCACAGATATATTTCAGAAAGAGATTCACCCAGTCAAGAATCAGTCCTAACTTCCAGATGTCATGGACAAGAAAGCTTCTTATCCCCAACAATATCAAGACAGTAGATTGATCAGAGGGTGGTGAGGCACTAGAGCAGGTTGCCCAGAGAAGCTATGAATGACCCATCCCTGGAATTGTTCAAGGCCAGGTTGAACGGGACTTTGAGCAACCTGGTCTAGCAGAAGGTGTCCCTGTCCTTGGCAGGGCAGGGTTAACTATATGTTTTTGAAAAGATCCCTTCCAACCCACACCATTCTATGATCTTCCAGTGATTACATGTAAACCTGATGTAGAACACTTTTTCTTGAATAATAGCTGTTCAGCCACAGTAGGGGAAGACAACAGACAATAAGCTGAATCTGAATTTCGAAGATACTTATTCAGTGCCCAGGTTGGACAGGGCTTTAAGCAACCTGGTCTAGTGGTTGCTTTAAGCAGCCTGGTCTAAGCAACACTCCAATGGCAGGGGTGTTGGACTTATATGATTTGTAAGTTCCCTTCCAATCCAAACTATTCTATGATTCCGTGAATTCCAGTGTCCTATGCAGGTGCTGAAATTCCATGTTTAGGAGCCACGCTGGAGTTCCACCAGAGTAAGTTGTAAAAAGAAAATTCCAGAATTGATTCTGAATCATAGATCACCAGGTTGGAAAGGACCTCAATGATCACCTAGTCCAACCTTTCCTGGCAAAGGCACAGTCTAGATAAGATGGCCCAGCTAAAGCTTTCCAAATATTCTAGCTAAATCTTCGTGTCCAGTATTAGAAAAGAATTCTGATTCTAATTTGCACAGGATCTACAAAAGCCACATTTTTCAGGAGAAGTAGTTGGAAAACAATCAGGACATAATATGGTCTCTCAAAAATGTTATTATCTGTCCTAGTTAGATAACTGAATCAAGCTGCTACTCAGTGCAGTCAATTAAGTCTAAAAAGGCCTTTAAATACCCATCCCCTCGACCACTCAAACATAAACATCCTATGCTATTTCAGGCACCATCAAAGTCCCGCCACTAGGGGTACACCTGCCATTCCAGAGGGACCCATGTTTCCTGTATATTGCACTAGATCTGCCAGCCTGTTCAGTAGAAGTGGATGCTGTAGGGCATCTCAGACAGCATGAGGCATCTCATGCAAGGTAACGGGCTCTATAGGTCAAGATTCAAGTGCAGTGTGTGAATAAACTGTAAAGGGCAACAGACCTGACTGACCACTGACCAAGTGCTTGCTTTCATGGGCATTAAGGTTTAGCTCTCCCAAAATGAAGAGATAACACATGACTGTTCCTATGGGAAGTAGCTGGATGACCCCTGGAAGATGACAGTTTGAAGCAGTGGCCACACCTTTGATGCCAGAGGAGCTGCCAATGCAAATAAATCCTGGACTGTTGGCAAACATGGCACTAAAGGAGAAAAGCCCTTAATCTCACTAGACAGCTGGGATAAACATTTATAAAGGAAACATTTTCAAAAGACTAGGCAGATTATAAAGGCACTGGGAGTCACTGAAATCTTGTTAAACATTGTTCACTGCATTACTTCAGATTTTAGTTTGAACTTACACTGTCAGATAAATTCCATTTATCTCCTGAATGCTTTTCTCACTGTGTTTGTTGCTATGAATTCACACCTTCAGTGAAGATTTACATTTCGTCCTTGATTGAGACAAAGATAATGCACCGCTTCAATCATTCTAAGGCACCTCTGTTGGGTTTTTTTTTTCGCTTAACTGGGTCAGTGTTTCTTAGTGTGACACTGAAAACACAGGTTACTGTGTTCAACCATTAGTGTAGCAAAGAAGGATGGTCTTACAGATAAGGGACTGAATTAGTCACCAGAGAGAAAGTCTCTCTCAAACATCTCCACAGGCTTCCAGCCTGACCTTGGGGAAACTACATTAGTCCCCCTGTACATCTATAAAATTGGGAAATAAATGCTTTCTCTTCCCCTTCTTCTGACTTTGCCTTTTGCTATACACAAGACCAGGCACATTGGGAACAAATTTTAATTGAGGCTTCCGGTCATTCTTTCAATACAGGAAATAATGAATCATAAACATAACAGTAAATCTGGTGATTTAACCAATGCACTTGCTCCACTATAATTCAGAAACATAAAGACTTAAATGATATTTTTGGAAGAGCTGTAGAAGAATTCCCTTGAGCACTCCCACACTTCCATTTGCTATCCTATCTCACTTGTCATTAATTACAAACTAATGAGTGCCATTTTCTGTTCTGCATTGATACTTTACTTTCTCCTCCAGTGGGGCTATCAACCAGCATTGAAGGACGTGCCCAGACTGAAAACATTTATCTATGCCATCACAAGAAGCTCAGCATTTCAGATAAAACAAGACTTTAATACAAAATAACCCTCCTTTCAAAAAACTAATTTCACTGATAATCCCTTCAGTTTGGATCGGTCTGTACTAGAATTTATGTTACCCTACTCTTACTTGGATGCCCTCTGACACTTCCCACTGCCCTTTGTGCTTTTTCCTGATTTGTTAATAACAAAACTATCCTTAAGCAATTCAGATTGGTTTCCTGTAAATTTCACCTCCTTGACAATGAAGAAAAGATTATTTTGATCCAAGTTCCTCGTTATAAACTGCATGTGAGGCAATGGAGTGATTTATACTAATAAATCTTGATCATTGTCTCTACGTACTTAATGACTATGTCTACAGTAATTACCCGTGCTACTAAATCTATACTTTTAAATTGCTACAGTAGTTGCTGGCATGGCTTTGGCTTGAGCTAACAAGCTCAAATAACTCCTAGGCAGAGTGAAGGCATTAGCATGATCCAGGAACCACTCCCGGCAGGCTGTTTGGACACAGCTATTCTATGATTCTGTGATTCTGTGATTCTGGGTGGATAGAAAGTTCAATAGCGCGAGCATGGTCTGTTCTGTGCTACCTGGCTGCCAGGCCACAAAATGGTTCTGGGTGCATTTACTAGCATGCACAGCCAAGAGAGTGTCAAAGGAGGAACTGAAAGTGTGTCTGGAAAAGCAAAATTATATAATTGTCACTAAAATGCACTGTGGATGGGCTGCAGACCCATATGCTATGTTACCTGATGACACAGAAAGGGCAAAGATGGCATCTTTTATACCACTTGGAGTAAGGGAAATTAATGGGAATGTGGATTATTTCAAGTGCAATATCTAAAATAGTCCCATGACCGCCTGGACTACCCAGGGCTTCTTGTAACCTGCTTAGCAGCCCTACATCTTCATGGACTCTGGACCCTACAGCCAACAGAGGGAGGAGAGAATCAGCACCTCCTGCTCCTATGCTAGAATTTGCCATTGCCCATTTTGTGGCTCGACAAAAGATGCCAGGGGCTCCTAGACAACAGACTCTTCCCCAATGCCAACATGGAGAAGTTAGTTTTTATAAAAGAAAACCTTCCATATTAAAAAAAAAAATAAATAAATAAATAAAAAATGAGAATACTCCTGAACCTAAAAGTGATTGAAAACTCAGTGTCTTAACTTCCCAGTAGCAGACACACTGAAGTTACTGGTAAACGCATTAATTAATCACAAAACTTAAAGATCTGTGTCACTGTCAGTAATAAAATAAATACAGGACAGTGCTATTCCTGAATATTGGATGTGTTATTACAATAATTAAGATGAATAGTGATTACCTGTCTTGTTTGTTTATACTTTCTGGGGCAGATAACTATTGCTACATTAAATGACATTTTAAACATATGTTTGGAGCATCATTCACTGATGCATTAACCCCTTTTATATGGCAGGCATAAGCCACAGATATTAAGAGCTAATGTTCAGTAATCAACTTACATGAGCTCCAAGGAACAGTGGTGGGAAATAAACTGTATGTAAACTACAGAGTGAAATTCAATCAAAGTGTTGTGCCTTTATCACTCACTCATGAACATGAGATCATTGCTTACCCAGATTCTGAAACATGGTTCTTCTTTGCAAAAATACAGCATACTGATAAAAGTGAGACTAGGCACATGCAGTCTGAGTATGGTTAGTATCTGGCAGTGGAAAAGATCAAAGACAAGAAGATAAAATTACAGCAGTTTACGTTTCCCCCAGGAAAGAGGGAAATTACTGGATTGGAGTCAATTTGAACAAAAATGGACTTTCATTGTAAGCTGGAAGATGAATGTCCCAATTAATTATTCCAAAATACTCTACTCCAGTGAGTCTTACCATAACCAAGCATCACTTTAGAAAACTGGCAATATTTGGCACTTCACAGGATTAGCCTCTGCCTCACATTCTTTCAGGACATCAGTTTTGCTTCCCTGTCACCTCTGCTACACCCAGGCTATCTGCCCTCTTTCTTATTCCTGCAGCAATAACTGTATTGTCAGTATCAATAGCAACCAAGTATCAGCTGTTTCTCCAAGTGGCTTTGCATCCTACTTGCCATCAAATGATAGCAATGAGTATATGGCAATTCTTTCTGCTTGTATGAAGTTTCCGTCCAAAAGTATCGATGCTTCTATGTTCTTAGTCACTTCTTCCCATTCCAAAGGAATCTGCAGTGTAGCACTGCAGGAAGAGCTAGATTAGATTAGACTGTTTGCAAAGTGCTTTATTATCTTTTGGAAAACAAGACATAAAAATGCAAGGGTCTGTATTATCATTAAAGTGATTAACTGAGTTAACATTAAGATGCAGAAATAACCAACAGGCTGGGAGTTTATTTGTCAATTAGTAGAAACTCCATTTTATGGAAGCTGTGCTTGAGCCAATTTCTAAATGTGCAGCTTAAATGTCGAGCAACCATTGAAGAGGTGGAAAGATGACACTGCCGGGATATGCTGGCAGAGCAAAAAACAAAAGGACCTATCTGCCTCCTGAGCTGGGAGGAGCACTTAAGTTATATAAAATTTTGATAACATAGGGAAGTGGGATCCCAGCACATAAATGCTAAAGAAGGTAGTAGCAAGTGTAGCATGCTGAGGAGCACCACAGTTTATCTCATCAGGCTCAAACAGAGCATTATCTAACAAGAAAAACTGAGCACAGGCAAAAAGTTTAAACTACTCAAGTGGAGTAGGAGAAAACCCTATGTATATCTCAAGTTGTTCCATGATCTTGAGAGGCCTGAATAATTTGAATCATTAGAAATAAGAGACAGACAGCAGCCTGCATCATAATACAAATAGCGAAGTATTACAGAGTCCTTTAGAGCAGCTGTTGGGAGATGAGTAAGGACATCACAAGGGAAGAGGATGTTAGTACATGACAATGGCATCAGGGGAACCATGAAACACAGACATGCTTATATTCTTCATGCAGAAGCAAGGGATCAAAGGGCAAATCATATCAGGTACTCCTAAGTAGATGTAATATTAAAGGGAATAAGGAGGGCTGTATTGTTCAGGCAGAGAGTGAAAACAAAATCAGAGCTTGTATAAGTAATACCTAGGAGGGTCAGACCAGTTACTAAAAGACTTGCTTTGAACTCAGGTCCCATCCTGCTCAGTTTGCGCATGACCTTGGCAAGTTACTTAGATCCTTAGAGCCACATAGGTACCTTGTTCCTGTAATTCAAATAGAAGGCAATATCCTTGAAAGACCAAACATAATATTTTCTGAACTTTATTTCTCCATCTATAAAACAGGGATAGCAACACCTCACTCTGCCTGGGTTTTAAGAAGAAAAATGCATTAAAGATGATGAAGAGTTTGCTTACAACAGTAGCAAAGAACATATGAGCAATGAAAGTAAGGTAAATAATCAGACACTAATAACTTGTGTCTTACTTGTTTGTAAATACTGTAGACATTGAGTCCCATTCATTCCTGGTACAATCTCATTAATGAGGCCACATTCTGCATTGTCTGTCTTTATCTTTTTAATGATCCCTATGGAAAATTGAGGCAGAATAAATGAGAAGCTTTATTGTGCTTAATATCCAAAGTGACAAGTCTTTCGTAAGTGCTGAAATGAAATTCTTCCACACAGGTATAGTGATGAGGCTTGAAAGAAGCCTGTTGCTGGATTAAACAGGGTAATTGTAGTACAATTAGGTACAAGCACTTAACTCCCCTCATCCAAATTCTCAATTATAGTAATAAAAATGCTTTTGTTTTGCCTTTTGTGCTTCATGGCTTACAAATACTCCTGTCTTCTGCAGCTCAAGAGAAAAATAAGAGAGAGAGAGAAAGAGCTTTAACACATTTCCATTGCAAGTGGTACCATGTTCCTCATGATACATTATAGTGACGCTTAAAGCCTGACAGCCTTAGTGTAACAGCACAGCTAAGTCTATCACTGTACTTTCCTGCCTTGTGAAAAGAGCTTTGGAGAAGATGCAAAGCAACACTCTTGAAAAACCTTCCACTATATCCAGAATTCTCTCTTGAACTCATCTGGTAAATCATCTCCCGCTTGCAGAGTGCATGGGAGACAGCTATTTCCACAAGCTGAGAACAGGATCCTTATGATTTAGTCACTCTAGTGTTTCACAAGCAGCATTCGTAACAGCAGGCAAATAAGCCCTGATTCCTACAAACATATCCGTTATTGGCAAATATTCCTTCAGTCACCTCTGTGAAGGAAAAAAAAAAAAAGATGGGAAAAGCTGATTTAGCTCCTTCATGATTTGCAGTCCTTTTCTCACAGGATTTGAAGGGCACTTATGTCTCTTGACACTGTTTCATGGCTGGATGGTTTGAACTTTTTAAAAAAATTAATTAGGCCAACAAAAAAATAACCACTCATGAATAAGAGATATCTTTATACATGATTATCTTTCTCCTAAAGGTGGAATGGGGAATTGCTGTGCCCTGACTGAATTCGACTTTGATTATACGCTGTCCGTTGTACTGTTCATCACAAATGCCCACCTCCAGTTCATAACTTTTGCTTTCTTCTGTCTCAGTTTGCTGCTTTACAAGACAGACCTGTCTTGAAAGCCTGCTTGTATTATACTGCTTAGTGGTTCCTCTTGATTTTGATGGGGTTTTGCACATTGCACAGTGAACCCCTTTTGTGGCTTCTTCTTCATACCTTTATAGCCTCCAAAAAGGCAAAAGGAAGCTAGAAAAAAAAATCCGAAAAGGAGGGCTCACAAAGCCCCCAACAGGACACAGTATACAGGAGTACAAAGCAGGACAGGATCTTTAGGACCTGTAACACAAGACCATTTTGGATATGTCCTCAATTCCTACTAATGAAGAAGAGGGTAGTGATGGGTTTCCAGCCCTACAAAAGACAGTTGGAATTCCACCTTATCACCTTACCATTTTTCTATAGGGTTAGTATTCAAGAACACCCAGGCATATTTTATGCCTTCCCTTCAATCTCTTTTGGAGTGATGCTTGGGGAAGTTACAACACATGGTAAGACAGATGTACAGTACTACCTCAGAAATGCTTGCCCCAAGTTTTAAGGTGCACCAAGCCCACTGTTCTTAACCAGTCACGAACCACGTATATGGCCATTTAAAAGATATTAGGGAAACCTGTTCTGCCAAAACAAAAATGGATTCTCAGCCCTTCAAAAACTATTACTTTTCCTCAAGTATTTTAGCAAAAGAAATCTCTTTCTCACAAATACTATGGATGGCCAAGCAGAGCAGATGCTCAGAATTGAAATGAATATTCATGAATATTGGATTCCTGGCTATAGAAGACTCAGTCCTGAAGAGCACTTAGGTATTCACTTAATTTTATTCATATGAGTAGCCCCAGTGACATTAACAGGCATGAGGTTTAAATAATTACTGGATAACTGCCCTGAGTTACAGAACAAAAGTAAGAGAAAAGAGAGGAGAAATGGAAAGAAAAACAATACAAAGATTAGCTGATTATTTTATTATTATTATTTCAAGGGAAATTTTCTTTTGTATATCATTATGCTAAAATCTATGCATAAATATGTATGCCTGAAGTTTCATTAAGACACATTAATCCTATATTTTATTACCCCGCACATTTCAGATGAGTAAGGAAAAAGATTCCTTGACCCAAAGAAAAAAATTGATTCTGTCTATAATTTATGCAAAGTTTCTGCATATCTCCTAGATTTTCTGCAAGAGAAGAAGAGATTGTAATTAATTTTAAAGGCCTCTCAAAAATGTTCACTCAGTTTACTCTGAAAGAGTGAATTTCTAAGCTTCTGTTTTTTGTCAGCTTTCAGTCATTCCCTACATTTGATCTTGCCTGCTCACTTTTAGAGAGAACCTGGAATAACTTCAGCCTCTCCTGGTCAGTCAGAACTGCAGGCTCTTTCAATTGCCCATAACCAATCCCTACACCTATCTAAGATGCCTTCAGCTGCCAGCTTCAGCTTCAGAAAGACATGTAAATTCCTCTTTAGTCAGAACAGTGGCATCTAGAGAGTGACTTAGGACATCCTAAAATAGGTGGAGGTCCAACTCGGTCATCTAAACACAGTGTCATCTGAGATGTGCTGGGGATTCAATACATCATATGCACTAGGGAGCAGCTAGGGATGATGCTGTCCCAGAAGTGAAGGGGAGCTGAGTGCAAGGCTAACAGCAAGGCAGGTAAGGCAAAGACCTCACCAGCAAAGGGGCAGCACCACGGTACCACAGAAAGGTGAGCATAGCAGGTCCAGTGATGGTACTCAGGATGAGTCAAGAGCCTGAATTGCCAGATGAGCCCATAGTGATGAGGTAGATCCAGGACAGGGGAACAGTTAATATAGGTCAAGTAGATAGATGCTGCTTAAATGCAGCTCCCAAGAAAAGAGAGGGAGCTGCTGCTGCTTAAAGCAAAGATTTCTCAGACAGCTCGCTGCAATCCCAGAAATGTCATCTACATTGGTCTGACAGGAAAGAGGAGTTCAGGGTAGCCCACCACTCCTGAGATGACACCAGACACCTATGCTTAGGCAGCTGAACAGGCATATATATTGTCATCTATGGCCATATATGATGTCCTCATTGAGCTGGCACAGGAACCAAAACAGTCTTATAGCCTTACTATGCAGGTACAATACCCTGGCCATTTCAGATGTCACTAGACGACTGCATGGCCAACTGAATCATTATTCTAGCTGCTGATCATCTCAATGGCTCTGTAGGCTGCACTGATTATAAGTGTTTTCGTAGTGTCTGTAGGTGTCTGCCTACAGGTGCATAAATTCAGATTCTTAATCTTGAAGTCTGCCTCAACTCTTCAATACAGTTTAAAGAATTTGTCAGGAAAGAGGTAGGCAGTTGGAGAAAATGGTCTCTAGAATGGTTCCTGTTCTCCGTCCAACACACAGAGACATAAGGCTTTCACTATTGTTATTCCTTTGATCTTAGCTGTTAGCCATCTGCACTCACCAAATTAAAATCAAAATTAGATCATATATATTATATGTATTTGGATATATGTGTGCATAAAATGCACCTAACTATAAAAGAAGAAAGACCAGAAAATCTTACTGCATTGGTGGAAGTATTTAAAAGTCTCCAATCCCATTTTGCAATAGTCCTTTCCACATGTCCACTGCAACAAATTTCTTTGTGCATACATCCAGACTCAGCAGGCTCAGAAGTAAACTTTGCAATGTTCTTTCTGAATAGAAGTTTAAAGATGCTCGGCTAAATCTAGCTTTAGTCTTCTAAGACATTATTTTCTTCTACAGGTCATGTTAGGGCTATGTGAGAAAGGACAACTTCATGAGAAGAAGAGAAATGGGAACGTGAGAGATGCATGGATGAACGACACAGGGTAAGAAGCATCAGACACCCCATCTGAAGTCATTCTGTGGAAATAGCTGCTTCTGTCTGTGTGCTTCATCAGCAGTGATGAGAAGAAATCCTTTCCCCAGGTTTGAAAGAAAAAGAGCATTGAAGAATATGAATTGTTGGTGTACTTTGGTTAAGGCAGGTTATGTAAGCCATACACAGAAACTTTAACACACATCTAATTAGAGGTTGTTTCAAAATAACATGTTTCCTCTTTCTTAACACATTGTCATGCTTTAGGGGGACTGCCTTTGCCGGAAATGTAAGACCACTCAATCTAGAAAAAAAACTGTCTTCCAACATCATATGCCCTCTCTCCCTTTAAGATCATATACCATTTCTTTTCCGTGTTTCTGCCCCTCCTAACTTCTTGTTATGAATCACAAACAGCTGTACTTACTGTTCTTTAAAAGCAAGCTAATATCCATGGCATGTGGTGATCCTACCACAATGCCTCCTCCTGCCCACCACCGTAGTCCCTTTTGAACTCTATTGTTACATTTTTTTAGAAGATTTGGAAAGCTTCTGTAAATTTTCTGGCCAGAGTACACTACATAGATACTTGTTCTCCCAGACATACTGGGAGTGCTGTGTATTAGATCATAAATATGTATTTACATGAGGCTGATGCTGATAACAGCTATGAACCTAATAGAAAATTTTGCATTCAACAAGAGAAAAGATTTTCGTTTTTCATCAGCCTGTAAGTCTTGCTCTCAAATTCATTTCTTTCCACTGGATACAATCTAATATGGTTTGAGAATATCATTGCAATCTTGATGCAGCACCTGTTGAAATATACATGGACACCTCCTGGGGTGTGGATAAAACCTCAAAATGGAGAATAAATAACTTATTATAAAGAACTAGATTTCCAGTTGTTATTCACGGTAATATAAAAGAACTCCTGCTTTATAATTTAGAAACTCCATCGGGTTCATATCTTTATAGTATTTTGAAAGCATGCATCAGGTAGAAGGAAAGAATAAGCATTTACTTTTCCATTAAGAAGGGTAGAAGGAGGGGAGTGTCTTGCTGCTTTATATATAAAGGTACTAGTCAGTGCTGAAAAACTGAAGGTGATAAAGCTACATACATTCTCATAAAAATAAATAAGGAGCTCATTTCTTTCACCTGTGAAAGAAATATATTAAAGAAAGGTCCCATGACATTAAAACTTTAAGAGAAAAAAAATAACAAAACCAACCAACCAACCTAAAAAATCTTAAACAGAGACGTACTAAGGCTTTGGGTCAAAGAGTCAGGAGACATCAGCATGAGAACAGATTTGTGCTCCTGGCCCCAAAACAGGTGGAGAATGAGTTCGTAGTGGAGGTTATGGGTTCCTATTGCACGCAAGGTGGGACACTTGCTACATCAATCATCCACAGTGTCTTGGTGCAAACCACAGACCAGTGAGACACCTGACACTGAACTGAGCTTCTTGGCCTCTTTGTCAGAACAAAACTAAATGCCATGATATCACAGCAAGTGGAAATGAAAAATGCAATATACTGAACAATAACATGTAACAAAAACCAGGAAGTTATTTAAATATACCCAGAGTAGGCTAACATTTGGATGCTGTATTTCAGTTTCAAAAAAGATGGCAATTATGTGAAAGCTATGGAATGTGATATTTTTCATCAACTAGCACTATGCTTCCTGCTATAGCTGTTACATACTTTATCTGCATACATCTGTGCCTGTGTGCAAGTGCAAGAGAACGTAGTTTTTCATTACAACTTTGCACTGCTTGAAACAATCAAATTATCTAATATTCTTTCTCTTTAGATTGTTTTTCCTATCCTAAGAATTGGGTTGGGTTTTTGAAGCCACCTGGAGAATATGGATGAATCTCACCATTCACTCCTTCAGCCATAACGCTGATCTGAAATACAAAAACACAACAGGAGCTGTCTCAGGATGGTATATGCGTAATATGGAAAGAATCTAGATTCAAGATACCAAAACTTGCTCTACTGGCTTTATCTGTACTGCTAAATTAAGCAGTGGCAGGGCACAGGCCCTGGAGCCCAATTTTCTGTCCTGTTGAATGGGTTGAACAGTCTGTGGAATGCTTTTCCCAAAGCTGACTAGTTTTCTCCCTCAGAAAATTGCAGACACAGTTTAGGAGTTAGCATGGGCAGCAGTCCATTCCCAGTAGGCAAGTCGGATGCAGCTATCCTGTGTTAAAGAACTGGTACTATCGTGCCATGTCCATAACCAAAGGCTTTAGCACCATCTAGTTTGCCATATAGACGTAACCACTTCATCAAGTCACCGTGGCATGACTACAGGCTCCTCTAACTTTTTTTAACACATCACAGACTACGGCTACTCCAAGCAAAAGAACCAATAAAATGCAGTGAAAAACAGTGATCAATTATGCATACTTTTGACAACAACTGGGAGCAGTGACTTATTTGCATTTAAAAACAAAAGAAGACTAGGAGGATAGTCTTGTGCCTGACCACAGATCTGGCTTGGCAGTAGATTCAGGTACTAGCTGTGCTGAGTCTTGCTGTGCAACCCTGGGAGTTAGACTTCATATTCCTGAGTCTCAGCTCATTAATAAAACTGCAATGACAAAACATCTCAGTTCTCAGCTAATATACCCAGCTCATCAGGGCAGTGTGTGTACATATCTTAGTATCATTTTGGAAAACATGAAGCTCAATGGGCTCTCTCAATTTGGGCCTCCAGGCTTCTGGAATGCACCAGACAATAAAGTTGTATATTTTGAATAGCTTAGTAAATCATCTATTAAAAAAAAAAAAAAAGAGTTTTCACGGAGCTCTCTGTGTGCCTCATCATGGGATGTACTGCCAAAACTGCAACAATTATCTGTCTATCTTAGGTACTTTTGTGGCTCTCAGAACCATAGTATATCTGCATATCACAGACTGTAACTGATTTTTCCTTTCCATACAGCTGTGAGACTGAGAAGGCAGAGTTAGCATCCCCATTTTACAGCAGTCAGTGAGACCTGTATCAGAACTAGGAGAAGCTGGCAGCTTGGGAAATATAATGTGTGGTCCCAGCACCACTACCCTTTCCCTGCTATGTCCTCACCACAAAGGAAATCCCAGCCTGGAGGTTGGAAAGGGCTATGACATATCCTATGCAGATCCCAAATATGGAGGGATGAAGGACCAGGATCTCAAGGTGCACTGCAGAACACATTTCTTCAGCTGCCTGGAGCTAGCCAGCAAGACTAAATCATTTGGAAGTCTAAATGCTACTGATTTCAATAAGGTTGATTTTAAATGTACCTATGAACCCAGGCTGAAAGACAAATCTGTGCTCTTAAATTGCAGGTAGATCTGATCGTAATGTAAAATAGCTTACTCATGATAGCTACAAATTGAGCCAGTTTGAGTACAATGGCCTGCATAAGCTGTGGGACTGACCAAGGCTACAAAGGACACTACTGACAAGAAAAGGCATTTCTCCTCCTCAAAGTCCAAGGCAGATTCTGCAACCTGTAAGTTATTTTACCTTTTAGATATAATGTCTGTCTTGGGTGGGAGTATCTAGGAGTCAGAATTTTGTTTTCAAAATACCCTTTTCCCATCTTGATGATAATTGACTGGACAAGTTGTCTTGCAACTTCTGGAAATAAAGTGGTAACCACAGATTAAGTAGTTCCTCATTTCAGGAATAGATTTTACTCAAGTAACTGTCAAACTGAGTCCATATTTTAGGAATAAGCATCCTGTAACTTTTGTCTTGGTTGTAGAGATGCCAGGAATTGGAATGGGACTACCTCTGGTCCTTAGTGCGCCTGACAGGTACAAGGAAATGTGGTCACTGATTTCTTCTCACTAGACCTTGGAACTCTAGGCAAAATCCCTGAGCCATCACCTGTGGTGGAGGAGAGACAGAAAGAGCTGATGTTTTAAAACCTATTTTGGAGTTATATGAGGCTGCAAAAAAATCATCTGCATTTTGAAAGAGAATTAAAGATCAATTAAATGCCAAGTATGTTCTTTTCAGGTGTTTTTCCTAAAGAAAATATCTGTACATTTGCTTCCTGGCAAAGAACTGTGACCTTCCAGGTTCTTCTGCAACATATGTCAGCACTGTCATTATTTTGCTAAGGGGATGCACTTGGCGAACAAGACAGAGGTAGAAGCTGAGGAAATGGTTGGTTGAACAAAGCCATCCTTTCTTTTCCCTCTGTTAGGCAGCACTTAAAAGAAACCGAGGTATAAGCTAGTTTTCTTTTCAGCATGAGGTTGGAGAACACACAAGATCTTTAAATGCAGGTCAGCACCTTAGCCAGTGAGGAAGAAGTAATTAAATTACATTTGTCCAGGCTGGTTGTTAAGTTGTCCTGGGTGGCTGAACAATAGGCTTTTCTGAGCCTGGAGAAAATACATGTTTTTCCAATTAGATGAAGCAACAAGAAGACAAAGAGGTACAGGAAGAATGCTTTAAATGACAAGAGCTGCAGCGACAGAAATTCTCATGTTTGTATTGCTAAGACAGCATAAAAGGAATTTAAGAAGCCTGTGAAGAAAGAAAGAGGACATAAGTAAGGCAGAAGAAATTCAGAGGCGTGCGTATCAACAATGTATAAAAAGGACCAAAATTTTCTTGTTATCTTTGTATTATACTTTCTCAGTCTGCAGCGGAGTTACATAAATATAATACCAAGACCTGCAGTACTACTAAGAGTATGGAGAATCTGCAAGCAGCTCCTAGTCCATCTGCCTCTGCTCCAGGCATTCCCTAGCTTCAGCCTCTCAGGCTCCAGTATATGCAGGCCTCAATGTCACAATCTGGAGAAACACTGGTTTGAGAGGTAGTAATTTGAGATTTATGTTCTTCACCAAAGAACATGGTCTTCCAGGACACAAAAATCTTCGAACTTCTATTGTGCTGATTTAAAAATGAAGATTTTCTTTTACTTTTGGGCATGAAGACTCACAATTTATGTTATTGTAACAGTTTTCACAATATGTTGCTCTGAAAACATTATGTTGTTTTTTGTGATGTTACTAATTTTCCTTTGTGTCTTTTTCAGCATCCCATTACCGGTAGCCTATGACACTGTGAGTGATCATTTGTGTGTTTGCACGTTTGTGCAAGTCAAGATCCGTGTCAAAGGGAGCAATAATCCCCTGGCACATACACTTCATACAGAAGGTTTTCTATTTTTATATAGTCTTTTGTCCCACTACTTTACTTCAAGTCTCCTCTCTTCCAAATAGGAACTGCTGCTTCGATGGCATTTAGGATCCAATATGATAAATAAGTGTTTGTAATAAATATTCATATTCATACAAGATGATTCACTCATGTCCACGAGGCTCTTCCCAGACACATGAGGTGGCCTTTGGATTGAAAACAGCAGAATTTGTATCAAAAAGTCATCAGGGAAGCAAAACAAAACTACAAGAAAATAAATATGATGTGGCAAATTCAAAACACAGTTCTATCTTCCTTTTAGTAGTTATCTCAGCTGGGGAGAGTTGTAATTACCTGGTTTAATGTCGCCATAAGACCACCGTTGAGTTGAGGTGTTCTGCAGTTTTCCGTTAATACAAAATGGACAGAGATCCAGAATATATTTTAAATTGGTCATGGACTTAACACTCCTACTTATGGTAAGAGAAAGCCAAGAATATGATATATTTTGATCCTTATGCTTCTGATATATTTCCTGTCTTCTTCTGTATTTTTTTTTATTACTATTAATTTCAATTTAATTGGAAAGGACTGGTCTCTTTTGCTCTAAGAACCATATACATTAATTAAAGTATAGAAAGAAAGATTAAAAAGTAATTCTACATTTTTTTTTATTAGACCAAATATATAAGTCCAGTAGATTATCTTAAAACATTCCTCAAAAATACCCTTCACAGCAACTACAAATATAGCTCTTTGTCCTCTCCAGGACAAAGACCAAAGTAGAAGGCCAAACAGATTAAGAAATACAATCTGAAGAGGAGATTAGAGCACACTGTTTTAAGCTATGTTAGGGAAGATATCAGTTACAGTTGTTGCCATGTAACAAGGACTACAATTGCAATTAAACAAGCAAATGCAATATAATAACAAGAAAAATCATAATATCAGTATATGAAATAATGATATGCCATTATAATGCTGTATCCAAATCAGATCCTATAGTCTCAAAAAAGTTATGAAAAATTACATGTTCAGAAGCAGGTTGAAAATCATTAAGAGCACAGAGGTCACTTATATAAAATCAGAATGAAAAGACTGGAATTGTTGACTTTGCAAATTAGAAGACCTAGAAAGCCTACATAAAAGCTTATAAAATAATGAATTGCTCAAAAAGGCAGATTGCTGGCTCTGTTCTCCTTTGCCAAGGAGACATTCAATGAAAATGAAAGATAATCAATTTAAAGCTGATAAAAAGTAATCATTTTGCATCCAGTGCAAGATAAGACCGTGGAACTCACAAAGAAGTCTTGAGATCAATAGTCTAGTAAAACCCAAAGAGGAACTTGGTTTCTTATTGACAACAAAAATACCCCTCCTTTTAACAGCAACGTAAAAAAAGTATGCTGGAAAGAATAAACATTCCAAGGTTTAAATCAAATTCTGGTGATTGTGGACTTCCTTGGACACATCACCTACAACATTCCCACATGCTCATTAGCTCCTGCCAAAGACACAAATGGCTTGAATGGACCATAATTCTGACCCAATATGACAGTTCCTTATATTCCCATCTTTTCATAAATAAGCTTCAAGGACATGCCTGCATATACATGCCTCTGTAGGACTCTATCAAATGTGCACTGTGGTTACTTGTTAACTAGCAGGTCAGTATTTTGGGGAGCAGTTTCCATGGCATGGCCTTCAAAACAGATTTTCCTGTAATGCTTCTTTCTTTACACATCAGGCTGCAGTACCTAATGAAGGCAGAAGCTTATGTATTGTCAAATAGTTCACAGAGTGGATTTTCTATCTATTCTTTTTCTCATTGTGATAGATAGCACAACTCTCCTTCCTCTCATTTACAAAGATTTTTCTCAAATGAACTATGAATAATTAAAATCTAACTCCATTTGTTCTTTTTTTCTTAATTGAAGAAATTAAAGATGTATGTAGTGTGACTTCAAGGACTGCATATGAAAAGACATACATTATTTTATTCAAGTATAGCACTTTAAATGGTACAGCACATATTTTTTTACTAATTCATGCCTCATTCAAGTTAAATATTTGCGCTATATGTGGCAAATTAAGCTAATAAAAGCAATTTTATTAAACACTAGTGTTTTTGTCACATCTGCAAACTCTAATTTTTTCACCCTTGTGCTCACTGAGCAGTCACAGTTCCTGTTCTACATTTTCTTCTCCCTTTCTTTTTTTTTCAACCCCAAAGTTGAGTCATTGCATTTATATTATTAATAAGACTGTCCATAGCTAAATGACTGAAGTATAGATTCATTATGGACATAAGCCCTCTTGCTGCAGGGCACAAGCATATCACTGGCTGTTTGGGGTTAAGAAGAAACCTCCCCAAAGTTCTGCTGTTGCAGTTATTCATTAGGAGATTAGTTGCACCCTCCCTAGACCTACCTCATCATGATGACTTTTGGAGACTGGATACAGGAACAGACTAATAATTTAATGGGTTCTGTGCTGCTGTTCCTCTGATCCTAACATGTTATTGCTAGAAAACTTATTGAAGATCATTACTGGAGGCTAAAGAATAAGCAAAACCTAGCAGCAAATATTATTCATATGGATCACTTGTTAATTAATTCCATCTATGGCTAACGAATAGATGATAGATCAGTAGATCATTGCATCATTGTATGAATTTATTTACAATGCACTCTTAAAGACCCTTCTTTCTTTTTCTTTACACAGACATGCAGGTGTTAGAATTTTGCATCTCATTCTATTTCAGTAGTGTCCTATGTACACCCATTTTTAAGCCATCCAGATAGTTATTGTATCTTCAGTTAATTATACACAACAAAACATAGAAGAATGAGGAGAAGTTGTTTGGTGAATAAAGAATTTAATTGTGTCTCAATGGCAAAATCCCTCCCATCAGACTATTTGTAGTTCCTCCTTCTCTTCTGAAACATAACACTGTTATAACGCCCCACCATTCCTTATGGCATAAAATCCCCATCAGTTTCCCAAAGACACCTCTGGACCTTTTTTTTCCACTTTGTTTGCCTACTAAGGTGGTGAAAGATGACTTGGGCTGCAGTTAGCTCAGCACTACTTAGTGCTGACCAACCACAGGACGGGGAATGGCCAGTTGGTCATTGCCAAACTGAATAAATAAGGATTGAACTGTCCTTGACATGACTCCAGCTGGAATAAGTCTCATCTACTGAGCCACTGACTTTCACAAAACTTGTGAGAATGCAATATCTTTGAAACCTTTACTTCTCTGTCAAATAGAGCTGAAATTGGCCCCCAGGTTCAGAAGTTATAAGGAGGCAACTGACAAGACAGTATGACGGCATAAGCATTGTTTCCTTAGGAAACCTGGCTAAAAATACCAAACCTTAAAAGCAAGAAAATGAAGAGCAAAAAACATCATAAATTCTACAGTGCTCCCATGATAAACAAAAGGACATTATTCTTGCCAAGTGCAATGGAATGAGATTTCACCAACACATAATAGCCTGTGAAGTGCTGACTGCTTGTTGAAGTCAATGGTGCAATAAGAAAGTGACACACTGCAGAATTAGCAACACACTTAACTAGTCACTGCTCTCAATTAGATGTTGGAAGCTAACATGTCATAAATCAGTGTCTGCCTGATCTGGCAGGGATTACTGTTCTGTGATCCAGTGTCTCCCACTACAGGTATGAAATGCTGGTTTATAGCTACTTTTTAACCTTGGTCTTGAACACTTGAAGCCTTTGGTGATGTTCACCTGGTATGAATTGAGACACCTTTCTGGAGGTGCCCAAGACAGAAGGCTAGTTATCCTAGCCTCTCATTACAGGTGCTGGAGAAAGACTGGATTTTATGAAGAGCACCTCAAATCACCTGCTGTGCTGATTTGTCTTCTGAAGGATTTTCTAACTCTCTATTGACCAGCAAAAGAGGCTTATGCCACTCATCTCCTAACTTAAGCTCCAAAAATTGATGTCTATAGTTATGTAGAAACACCGCTACCCTTTAAAATGCTTGCAGAAAGACTGATTTTTTGTTAACAGTTTTGATTTCCATTTCTTCTTCTCTTGAAAGGCAAAGGAAAAACTCTTAATTTGTTTATTTTCTCTTTGAACAACGGCATCATGTATTCCCTTGCACTAGCCTATGGAACAGGTATATTAATTGGTCACAGTTCCCTTCTGCTGGCTCTGAGAAAATAGAGCTCAAGCAATGCTGATCCATGCTTCATGAAAGGTGAGGTCTCTCTCAGGCTCAGCCTGTATTTGTTGGAGGTTTGATGAAACAACTAAATGTTGGGCAACTAAGAGCCAGGGCAAGAGCAGTTAATTTTAATCAATTGCTTCTATGGCTTTCTGCACTAAAAAGTTTAGGGCTTAATGTGGTTTCTGTGAAAGTGGTAGTTTAAATAAAGTATTTAGACCCAGAAGAGTGTATCTTAGCAGTCTAAAGTAATTGAAAGGCACAGTCATTTAAAAACATTTTGAACCTGAACTAGGAGACTGTATCAATTAAAGGGCAAGAATAATAAGACCAATCTGTTGTAGCCTGCCTTGTAGGGTAATTATTGATGTATATGGAGGGGGCGAGCTAGCTGGGCTTCTAAGGTGCTATGCAATTTCAGTTCCCTCAACAAAGCCTAGATGCTGTCCAATACCATGCATATGCTTTAAACCCGGTCAACAATGTATTGATTTTCAGGAAAGCTATCCTGTACCAACAAGGGTTCAACAAAGTGGGTAATTATATTCATAGACTCACAGAGGGCAAAACTGGAGGAGGGACAGCAGGATGATTCACTGCCAAGGAGGAGAATGGGAAATGGGCTGTGTTTCAGAGGCCACAATCTTTTCCCCATTTCCCTCCAGCACAACCATTTCAGCTCCATTATTTTGAACAGCTTGCTTCCCCTCAGGCACTTGCAATACTCAAGTCTGCAGGAGGTGCAGAACCATGACCTAACCCATCACCTCTGCATGTCCACAGGGAAGTCACTCCTCCAATGAAATTTCTCTCTACAATGCACAGAATCAGAATCATAGAATAGTTAAGGTTGGAAAGGACCTTAAGATCATCTAGTTCCAACCCCCATGCCATGGGCAGGGACACCTCACACTAAACCATGTCACCC
>JANHGB010054855.1:0-55905 GCA_026283785.1 Coracopsis vasa
CTGGAAGGCTTTGACCCCTTCAACCAGTCAACGTTTAGTGACGTGATAGAGCAGAACTTCAAGAACCGGGGAAGCTTTGCAGAAGACACGGTGTTTTTCATCCCTGAAGATCATAAGCCCGGCACTTTTCCAAAAGCACTCTCCAATGGCAACTTCTCCCCTACAGAAAACAATGCCTCTGTGAACTGGAGGACAGGGAGTTACCATGGACATGGCCATCTCAGCCTCCGGAGGGAAAACAGCGGTGACAGCTCTAAAGAGCTGGGCATGGGGAAAAGGCGTAACTCCTCCAGCTCAGTGACCAGCCGCCTGAGTATTTACGACAATGTGCCAGGCTCGATCCTGTATTCCAGTACGAGTGACCTGGCTGACCTTGAAAATGAAGACATATTCCCAGAACTAGATGACATCCTGTACCATGTCAAAGGGATGCAGAGAATAGTAAACCAGTGGTCAGAGAAGTTCTCGGATGAAGGGGACTCGGACTCAGCGCTCGACTCCATCTCCCCATGTCCTTCCTCTCCAAAGCAGATACACATCGATGTAGATAATGATCGAGCAACACCGAGTGACCTTGACAGTACGGGGAATTCACTGAATGAAACAGAAGAGCCCACAGGGATGCAGGACAGGAGGGACTCTGGGGTGGGTGCATCGCTGACGAGGTCCAGCAGGTGAGCTCACGGGCACTGGGAATTGGGGTGGCCCTGGTGAGATCCTCCTTTGCCCCACTCAGTTAAGGTGCAGTAGAAGTTGTAGCCATTCAGGCACTCACATGCTGTTCCCATTGCTTAGTTCCCAAAGCAATTGCAGGCAAGGGAAGTATTTGTGCAAGACTTTTAGACAAGTGATTCCCACACTTCATAGCTGTATGTTTGTATGTTCAGCCTGAGTTGTCATTGAAAAACAGCCTGCTCAGCGAGTCAGCATTAGTAGGAATGTTAAGGCAGTTTTCAGGGATGATAATTCTTCAAACTGAAATGGTGCGTGGGAGGGAGAGGGACCTCAAGTAGGATTATTCACTTTTTAAACTGGACAGGAGAAACAGTGTCAGTGTGGTCTGGTTTGTGTCAGTGTGTAGTAAAAGCCTTGACTTTTAGACTGTTCCAAAAAATCACACTTTTCAGTAGCCATCTCTTTCTTAATAGCATGCTAGAGCATTAAATCTGCAGGGAAAATGAGGTTTGTTTATTTTCTCTTGATCACTGTAGCGCAGTGGGGAACTGGGGGAGTTCCAGTGGCCTCCTCATTTCTTCTGTGTGTTTTACCATGGGATAGATGACTGTGTTTGGAATTGTTGAGTAGAGCAAGGAGTTGCATTCTTTCTAGCTTTGTTTCCAGTTTTCCTTTAGAACTGCTGCAGATCATCTAGGGCCTGGTTTCTGCTGTCATTTAGTTTCACAGCTGCTTTTATAAACCTAATGGGACTTTTAGAAGTACTTAGTTCCCATTTGATGTGTCTTAAAAAATTGGGCTTTTTTCTAAATGGAGTTTTTTTGATTCCCACTGCGTTAATACTGAAAGGGCTTCTGAAGAAAGGTGTTGGAGCCCTCGGAGGACATCTGATAGGGCAGGAGCATGTAGTTAACTCTGAGCTGTGAGTCAGCTCAGGGTGCACGTTGTCACCTAAAGTACCTGTGCATGCGGCATTGCACCAGGTGAGGCAGAGAGGGTGCTGGCTAAGAGAGGCCTGTGAAATTTCCCAGAGAGCGGTTGACAAGGGCAGGGAGCTCAGTGTTACGTTTGCAGTAATTCCTGCACATCTTGCAGAGACATTTCAGTGACCAGTCCTTGTTCTGTGCCCCATCTTCTGTGCAGGCACAGGCTGAGGTGGCACAGCTTCCAGAGCTCCCACCGGCCCAGCCTCAGCTCGGCGTCGCTGCAGATCAACTGCCAGTCAGTGGCACAGATGAACCTGCTGCAGAAGTACTCTCTCCTGAAGCTGACTGCTCTCCTGGAGAAGTACACGCCTTCCAATAAACACGGCTTCAGCTGGTAAGGACACAGTGCCCTGTGTAGAGATGCTGACTACAAAACATGACAGTTGCACTCATCATCCTGAGCAACTTTTAGAAAGATGCAATGAATCCCTCTATCCGTCTTTGTCCATATTTGCACTTCTTCCTCCAGCCTGTGCTGTCAGTGATTTGTGGTTTCCTAAGACAGGGCTAAAATCGCTAATCCTTTACGTAACAGTAATCTTATTAGGCTTGAGAAATATTTTTATGGGGGCATGTAAGGGAACAAAAGCAGAACAAAAGGGAACAAAAACATCACTGCTTTTGTTCAGGCCAGCTTCCTGAGCAGGAAGATGTCCACTATCCATAGCAAAAGGAGGACTAGTTGTTTATTGAAACAGTTAGCGAACAGTAGCACAAACCTCAGTAGATCTTAATAGGCTTGCTTTTCTTCAGTTAGTCTTAAGTATTTGTATTAGTTGCTCTATATAATTATATAATCAAATAATGTAAATTTCCTTCAGTTCTCATATCTCATTAGCCATAGTCTGTATCCCCTCTTTAAAGCACTATAAATCCAGTTAGCTTGCAAAAAAGATGGAGGGGGTGGGAAGAAAAGTTGGGAGAACCATGGAGGTTTTGTAGGCAGCAATATCTGCTGTGGCCAGGTGTTTGTAACCCAGGTGAATGTTCCTTGTCGGAAGAATGGAATAGAAAGCTCTTTTTATGGTTGTATCTGCAGTAGAGCCTGTGTAACCTTCAGGATGCAAAAGACGCAATAAAATTTTTCTTCTCCCTACCACAGGCCAGCCTCCTCCCTTCCCCAGGAGTCACAGAGAGTATTTAGCTTCAGCATCAAAGTACCTCCTGTTCAAAGGCTGTTATTATGTCAGCCTTTCTAAATACAGAAGTTGTTTGTTCTGAAAGACAGAAATAAGTATTGACCAGTTATCCCTGCATGCTTCAGATTCTCAGTGGAGATCGCAATGTGTTTTTTCACATTCCATTGGCATGTTTTTTGACAAAGCACGTATTATTCATACATATATCAATAACTCCCTAAACTTAACTGTATGGCAATACAAATTGGTTCTGGTTCACTATGTAACAGATTAGTCAGCTGTAAATCTAATGCACTGTTTGTGTAGCTATACTGTGTACTGAAATGTTAAATAGGTCCCCCTGTTTTCCAGTGCCGCTGTGTCCTATTAGTTGTTGCGCTGGACGTTAGCTTTTCTCCCTGTTTAGGAAAATGATCTCAATATTTTCACATTTTAGTGGCTTTTTTTTTCCCCCTTTTATGAAACCAGTACTCTTGGGGACCTGGGGGTAAATCATTCTTTTGTATTCAGTAACTTTTTCCTTGGAGTCATAAGCAGATGGAAAGGCCTGTCATTGTAACCAGAGTGGGAGGTAGGGGTAACAACATTCACTGGCTAACAAGGAGCGGGGTCCCTCAAAGGGGTTGTTTATAGAGCTGAAGTTTTTAGCTGACAAACTCAAATGTATTACATCAGTTTCCTGCTGTTATGCACACTGGTGGGTGGTGGACCCAGTTTGAGGACTTTGCAGAACAAGTAGTTGACATACAAAAGCTCATTGTTCAAATGCCCATCCTTCCCAAAACCTTAAGAAGCAGTGTTATAAGGGGTCACTGACCGCAGGATTTATTTTGACTCTTTGGCAATTGAATCTGGCCCCTGCAGTTTTACCCTGTAGCTTTTGTCCTACTAATATTGATGGAGTAGCACCACATTAATACTTACAGGCAGCATATTGCCCTGAATGTCAAGCCTCTTTCTTAGAGAAACTGTTTTCTGTCCTCTCCCCCTTCTCAGCTCTGAGTGAATTAGCTAATTTATACTGTCAGTACTTTTCATGCTACTAAAGTGTTTCACTTATTTTCACTGACTTTCCGAGTTACTGGAAATACAGACAATAAATGGTCGACAGAGTTTTAATTTAATTTTTTCATTCCTTTTACTTAAACAGGGCAGTACCAAAATTTATGAAGAGGATAAAGGTGCCAGATTATAAAGACCGAAATGTGTTTGGAGTACCGCTGCAAGTCAATGTCCAGCGCACAGGACAGCCTCTTCCACAGAGCATTCAGCAAGCCATGAGGTACCTCCGCAACCACTGTCTAGATCAGGTGGGTTTTCTGTATTCTCTCTCATCCCACATGCATGCAGCACCAAGGGCCCAGCCTTCCATTAGTTTTTATTGTTCCTGGGTCAGGCTGAAAAAAGTAGGCACAAAACAGGACAAAATAGATAATTAATGCAGGGAAAGGTTTCAAAGAAATTAGGACCCGTACATAAGAAGCTAAAGAGCATATTTACATTTCAGATTTGCTGGACTTGTTGTAAATGTATTTACCTTTTCATATATGTTTAGGTTGGACTGTTCAGGAAATCTGGAGTCAAATCAAGAATTCAGGCTTTGCGTCAAATGAATGAGAATTCAGCAGACTGTGTCAACTATGAAGGCCAGTCTGCTTACGATGTAGCAGACATGTTAAAGCAATTCTTCCGGGATCTACCTGAGCCTCTCATGACCAACAAACTCTCTGAGACCTTCTTACAGATATACCAATGTAAGTAGTGAGATTTCTGCGGCGGGGGCAAATGCTCATTTGTGTAGCAAGGGTGGAACTTCCTAGTACTGCTCCTCTGGTCACTACACATGTTGCATATGTTGCTCTTTGCCTTTCTCCAGCAGCCATTATAGTTCAGACTGCCTCTTAAGGAATGGATTTTTGATGTTCCTGTTGCATAACAATTTATAGTACGAGTTAATTTCACCTTTTTCTGTAGTTCAGGAACAAACATAACTCCTCCATCACTTGCTATAAAGTTTCCTCTCTTCTTTGAGCATGCTTGATAGTATGGTTTAAAAATAAGCCCCATCTAATGTGTCTAGGTAGAGGAGCTGTGTAAACGCTACATGAACATCAGGGGCTTTCAGAGGGATTGGGAAGCCTACCAAAAAAATTCCATTTTCATATAATTCATATTCTTCTATCCTTCACCATAACTTTTGGAAACAACTTTTGAGTTGAAAGCTTTTGTGTTACTGACTTGTAGCTACTTTACTGGCAGATATCATAAACAGAAAGTGCTTAGAACATAAAAAATTGAGTTTATCAATGCACGTGAAAGAAATAATCCTCCTGAGATGACAGGTTCAGCTCCAGCAAGGGAGAAATTCTCTTTTGTGAGCTAGATTAATAGAGTTCTCCTAATTTCGGTCTGGATCTTTCTAAATGTTGTTTCCTCAACATTCTTATTCCACTGGGAGTACTCTCACTTAATAAATTGGCCAAAGGTGAGCTAATGTTTGGTGACCAGAACACCAAACCCTTCTGAATTATTCATGGGGGTCCAAACTGACTGGTGCACTACAGGCACCTTGCTGATTCTGTGGTTTCTGTCCCTAACATCATCCCAGCTCTCTCCCCATGTATTCTTCCCATGGGAGCATAGCTACAAAGAACTTACTGCGAAAACACCTTCTTTGAGTCCTTGCTGTATTTTATGCCTTCCTGATGATGATGATTACCAAAAAGTTACAGGAATTTCCTCCAGAGCTCCGTAGGTGGAGGTGATGGTTTAAAATAAAAGCATACATGCTGTTATTTCAGTGCACACATTTTTTGTGTGTGTTTGGGTTCCCAAGAAGGTTTATGGAGAAAATTAATCACATTCTCCACTTCTGTGCTTGTTAAACAGCAACTCTTAGTGGGTTTAGTGCCAGAAAAAGTTCGCCAGATCATTGCAGAAGTATCTGTTACTTTCCTTTTGCAGGTGGTAGGTCTGAGGAATCCCCAGAGGTGGTCGGGAAGTATTATCTTTGTGTAAAGCAAAGAGCCTTAATGCAGCTGTAAATTTTGCTTCCCTGCAAAGGACAAAATTTCCCTTTGCTTTAGTGTTACGTGCCAGGCTGCGCACTGGAATTGTCCGCACGTGGCTTAAATCTGCTTTGAGCTGATTGAGGGGAGAGTGTGGAAAACAGTGGGGTTTTGCTTAAAATTGCTTTCTAAACTCACCTGCTAGCCTTACAAAGTTGCTGAAGCCCAAAGCAAATACCAGTTAAATATCTAGTTAGCACCACGTGTTATTGTGAGACATGCAGTGAGGTTGGTGTGGTGCTAATGATGATATAAATGCTCCAGGATTATGACTCTGATGTTGTCTTCAGAGATGGCTTTTTGGAAATCCCTTTATAAGAAGCAGATCCGGTCTGGTTTATTTCATTTTTCTGTTTCCTTCAAGTTTGGCGGAGAGGGCCCTATATAAAGACACATTAAATTTTTCCAATGGCTGTTTGTTGTTAGTAACCAAGGAGCTGTTTAATGGTATGGGGCTTCACAGCGTTGACTTTCTTTTTCCACTGCATGACTTTGAATGATCTGCTCAATAAAGCAGATCATACCCTGTGTTTGGTAAAGCACTTTCTGGGTATTTTATGACATCATTGTTGAAAAGGTTTGCTAGCCAATTCATTTAATTAATTCACCTATTCTAAAATGCATTCATGTTTTGAATTTCTTTGAAAGCCAGAGAACCTCTAAATTGGTTGGACTGTATTTGCTTGTTCACTGCCTGACTCCAGGCTTCTGTCATTTTAGTGCATCTGCGGGAGCATGTAACTATTGAAATTAAATCTAAAATTAACTCTGGCCTAGGAACAACTTCTTGCTTGCATTTCTTGTGAGGCAGGAAATAGCTGAGGTAAGTTAAAGTAGTGGGTTAAGAAAAATGCCTTCATGTTTCCTACGAATGGTATGCATCCTGAAGGAAATCACTTCAAACTTGAGTCAAATATGTGAAGCTGGAGTTTGCTTTGGGATGCATTCATGCTGTGTGTATGGAAAATCAATGGGCTGATGAGAGAATTACTAATATTATGCAGATGTGCCAAAGGATCAGCGTCTCCAGGCTATCAAGGCTGCCATTATGCTTTTACCTGATGAGAACAGGGAGGTCCTCCAGATTCTTCTGTATTTCCTGAGTGATGTCACAGCTGCAGTGAAGGAAAACCAGATGACACCGACAAACCTGGCTGTCTGCTTAGCACCTTCCCTCTTCCACTTAAACACTCTCAAAAGAGAGAATTCTTCCCCAAGGTATGTTTTGGGAGCAGGGCTTGTTGCTGCTGGTCCTGTACCACAGCTGGCAGTGATGTGTAACAGGTGGCATTGACCCTACCAGTTGTGGTCACTTGGGACACCTCAGAGGGCACTGGGCGTAGAACAGTTAGGGAGATCCTACCTTTTGGCAGAGATCTGTTAAAATATAAGCAAGTTCATAAGAAGGAAGAAACGGTAGAGATTCCAAAGACAAAGTTTAGAGCGTAGTGGTAACACCGTGCCAAGATTTAGTCATGGCCAGCACTGCTCTTAATCACCAACAGATTTGGGAATCCTACTGATTTTTTACCAAACATGTCTCTTGCTCTGCATTAAGTAACTGGATTTGTGTATGTGTGCTCTTTTCCCTTGGGAAGGGTGATGCAAAGAAAACCAAGCCTGGGAAAACCTGATCAGAAAGACCTAAATGAAAATCTGGCTGCAACCCAAGGGCTAGCTCATATGATCGCTGAATGCAAGAAGCTCTTTCAGGTAAAACACCTATTTGCAGAACTGATGGGTGGAATATTGGCCAACATGGCTTACATCTGCCGTGTAATGGAAAGCTAGGAATGTATCTTCATTAAAATAAAGTTTAATACATGATAAATAGCATTTTTAAAAACATTTGCATCCTGATCTGGGTACATACATGAATTGGAAGTGGTGCCAGAAGAGGGTTCTTTTGTTGGCACTGGCACTCAAAAGTCAGGAAGCAGTTGTGGGGTTTGGGACTTTTTTGTTACATCCAAGCTGTATTTGAAATACGTTTCCAAGCTTTTATTGTACAGCCGTGAGGGTCTATGAACTTCAGCTCTAATTACAAAGCAAGAAGCTATTTCCAGGAATGTCAGTGCTTGTTTTATACTTACATTCCCAAGAGTTAGCAAGGCTAGGCCACAAAAGTATCCTGGAATGTGACACTGTCAAAACGTAGGTTGAAGGGTCTGTAGGAACTAAAGCATGCTCCCTCTAGGGCCTGGGATAGAGAACTAGACAAGTAAAGAGTCCTGGTTTTCTTCACTGTCATCGAATCTTTTCAGTGCCCTCAACTGAAGACATGCCTGTCTCTTTTCTTGTGGCTGACAACTGATGCCTCCTTCCTTCAGTCTGCAGGATAAATTGTGCTGTGGGAATGGATCTGAGTTGTGTATCAAAGAGGGATACTCCACAGAAAAAAATAGGATACCCCATAAATGAGAGATTAATTTGAATTAAAATCACATACTTAATTTTGTCATTTTTTCACATTGAGTGACTGGGCATATATGCATCCCACCACTTACTTACAAAACTAGTGCACCCATCTTTGTGTGGCTATCAAGCTGCTAGACTCTCTGTGATGTGGGGAGAGAGCTGGGGAGAGAGCTGCAAGAGGATGATTTCACCCTTGTTGCCCCTCAGATACCCGAAGAAATGAGCAGGGGCCGGAACTCGTACACGGAGCAGGACCTGCGTCCCCTCAGCCTGGAGGAACTCCGGGGTGGTAGCAGCACCACTGAGCCCACTGACTACCACTGCTACCTCCAGGACTGCATGGACGACTTGCTCAAAGAGATGAAGGAGAAGTTTAAGGGCTGGGTCAGCTGCTCCACTTCAGAGCAAGCAGAGCTGGCCTACAAGAAGGTATGCACACTGTCACTCATGCCAGAGCTCTGTTTTTTCAGCTCATCTTCTCTAATATGAGCAGGCTTTTGACACGGGATATTACAGAAGGTTCAGTGTACACCTTAATGTTGCAGGTATATTTCAGAAAAAAAAAAAAAACCTTGATATTTTGACATAGTTGCACACTATCTAAAAACAACCTGTCTTTCAGCAGTAGTCAACTAACATGTGCTGATTTGTGTTCTTCTGTTTATCCAGCCCAGGAATGTTCACTGTATTGCATTTACCTGCCTTCACTCAGACGTGCAAAGCCTTGACAGGCTGAGTGAAGCCTCTAAGCACTGTCAATATGCAGCTTGTAGGACAGAAGTTTCTTGCCTCTAATCTCTCCTGGCTCAAAGCTAGCACAGGGAGATGTGTTTCAATGAGATTTTTAACAAATAAACTTGGGAAATTAGGATAGTATTATTCTATAGCATCACAATTTAATAGTGGCCTATACTGGAGAAGTTTTAAACTGTAATTTAAAAACAATTTGGAAGTCAGGGTGCAGATGCCTTTGGCTGTTATGAAAACACCCTTAGTCTGAGCTTATGACAAGCTTAATACAACATACGCATATATGTGTGTACATTTAATTTGCTGTATTTAGCCGACACTAAAACAGAAAGGAAAAGAAAGTGTCAGGAAGAGTAAAACTGAGGACTCTGCTGATTTTCCCCAGGTATGTGAAGGTCCCCCACTCCGGCTATGGAAAACTACCATTGAAATCCCAGCTATGCCAGAGGATGTTTTAAATCGTATACTTAAAGAGCAGCATCTTTGGGATGAAGATCTTATAGATTCAAAAGTAATCGAACCTTTGGACAGCCAGACAGATATATACCAGTATGTCCAGAACAGCATGGCACCTCACCCAGCCAGAGACTTCGTAGTTTTAAGGTAAGGCTTTTATATGCGATGATATTTATATCGTACACATAGCGCAACCTTGACTATGATTTCTGTATAAGTTGTATGGGTAAATATCTGTGTGTGCATAACTTGATGTCTTGTTAGATGTTTGAATTAGATATTTCATTACTGTTTCTCAAAGATAAGACTTTTTTTTTAATTCTTTTTTCCTTAGAACATGGAGGACAAATTTTCCCAAGGGAGCTTGTGTGCTTCTAGCAACCTCAGTGGACCACGACCGTGCTCCTGTGGCAGGTGTTAGAGTCAATGTGCTCCTGTCTAGGTATCTGATTGAGCCCTGCGGGTCAGGAAAATCTAAGCTTACCTACATGTGCAGAATTGATTTAAGGTATGAGTTTCTACTTTGCCTTTTTGTGGTGGTAACTTTTCTTGTACAGTTTCTGTGTAGTCAGTGCAAAATTTAGACTGTTCAACAGGCTTTAGCTTGGCCAGTAGTACGTACTTCTCAAAGGTATGCACAGGTCTCTGAGATGTCACAGAAAATTAGCTTCAGTGCACATCTAACAGCAGGTGTGGTTTGTTGCATTAAAAACATCCAGTATGTGCTGCACCATAGCTACTGGTATATAACCCCACCCCTTCCTCTGACAGGTGTATCTGGATGCAAGGACATAATAATTTTAATATTAAGTTAGTAAAGAGGAACAAGTTCGCACAATTTTCTGTAACTTTTCCTCATAACTTTTCCTCACCATGGCAAACTTGTCTTGGAGCAAGTCTATATATTAGTAAGGCTGAGCTGAGCAATAAGCAGTAATGAGGAGATTTCCTAGTTGGGCATTTAACCAGCTAGATATGTATTTGAATCTGACTGAGAAAATGCATGCAAAGTTACTGGTACGTAATTCATCATCACTTTTTCTCCACACATCAGGGGCCACATCCCAGACTGGTACACCAAGTCCTTTGGACACTTGTGTGCATCTGAAGTTGTTAAGATACGAGACTCTTTCATTCATCAGAGTCTTGAGAACAAGGAAGTAAAATCCAGGTGACTACTGAAGAGGAACAGCCACGTGCTCCACACATCAGCAACGCAGACATTATCTAAAACCAAGGCTCGTCCACTGCAGACCGGACTAGTGTACCATCTGCAAGTCATGTCACGAAGGGATGACAGCATGAGAACCTGACTGTGAGCATTGCATTACTGGACTGTGGCCATACCATACACTTTAAAGCTGCTTCCTGTCTGTGTAAGGTCTATAGTGTAGGCCTTGACTGGAATACATAGGAGGACTGTGCAAGAAGAAAACAAAAAAGTATTGTACTATTAGATGGTTTGAATTGCTTCTGAGAAGCAAAATTCTTTAAATGCAAAATATATTATGAAAGATGGTGAAGGTTCATCATTCCCATGTGAAATACTTAGCTTTATGTACATACTCATGTATTTGTAGTGCGTTGAGGGACTGGCGTATCCACTGGAATAGTTGGTACTCTTCAATGTGTTCTCACTGAGATAAGCAGAGAAAGGTTTGCACAGAGATTGAAGTGTGAATGAGTGTGTTAATGGTTGAAAGGATAGCAGAAGTCGAACTTGAAATGTGTCTGGTACACTGATAGGCAATCAGAATGGATTTTAGTAAGCTGGATACAGTTCAACCTAGAATGGGACTTGACTGTGGACCAGGAGTAGCCATCCTTCCCATGTGCCAGTTCTACATTTTCCTCAGCTCTAACCTTATTAAAAACCCTAAGCAGATGCTACAAGAGGCTTGCTCTGATTACTATCCACTCCTTATCCAGATGATCTTTTAGGAGTGGATAGCAATTCTATAGCAATTTTAAGTAAGTAAATATACTTTTGAGCAACATAGCAGCTTAGAAATGCAATGTCTTTGCAATGGTGAAGACAGCCAATAATCTCAATCGTTAATTTACTGAAAAATGTTTGCTGCTTTTACTCCTACCTGCATTAACTCTAAATGTTTTAATGGGATTCTATATATTTTACTGTATTCTAACGGCTCAAGAGGAAGAAGTCAACACTGGAGTTGTGGTGCTGGGAAGCGGCAGGACTCCTGCAGCAGCAGGTGGGGTGAGGTGACTAGGAAGAGTCACACAAACTCTCCCTTTCTCTCCCTTCTTTGCCTGTTTTCCTAAAAGCCGCATGTTAACACAAACAGAACCTGGATGTGAGCAATGTGGAGGGTTATTTTTGGGGGCAGAGAGTAGGGGGTGTTGTCTTTGGTTTAGTGGGATTTTAAACACTTTGGGATATTCCCCCTCCTTAAGAATCAACTTGTATGAGCTGTAGGAAGTCTTGAGGTCCTCTGGAAAGGTGTCTTTCTGTAGGTTTTACTGTAAAGGTAAAGATTAGCTTTCGAGGTGCAGTGTTAAGTGATAAATGCATTTTGTGGCTATGGTATGAATGAGTTGCAAGGTGGAATTTTGACTGAGACTTTGTTACCATTGTCAGTATTATTTTAAGCTTTTTGATGAAGATTTTTTTTATTATGGCAAATAATGTAGTACTTCCAGTAACAGTGTTCCTCATGAGTAGGAAAATCTTGTATATTCTTCTACATCAAACACTTTTGAATTTGTAAAATTGTATGTTGTACATACCATTCTATTGTAAACATGTATACTTGCCCACAGTGTACTGTCAAACATAGATAAAGCATGATAAAGATTATTTAAAATATACCTGTATTTATACCTCAGATATTCTTTTTGGGTTTTTGTACCTCAAGTATGTTTTCTATTGTAAATGTGCTTTACATGGCTATGATGTACGTGAGAAAAAGGAAGATGTTTAACTTGCTATAGATGTCTGTACAGAATATACTCAATAAGTGCACTATTAAATGTTTTAAATTGGAGCAGCATAACGGGTTTTATTTTATTCTGCATTCTTCCTTGTGCTCTTGTGTCCAGAGGAGGAAGCATTTTTCTTACCACTGGTTCTTTCTTTACATACTCCTACCAACGGCATAGCCACCGCTGCGCTCTCCCAGGCTGATATTTTTAGCATTGTTAAAGGCAGGTACCAAAGCAATTTCAATACTTTTGGAAGACAAGCCTTCATGATGGAAGACAGCTGGACAGAAATACTCTCTATTCAATAGCTTCGTATATTTAAAACTAAGAAGAAACCTCTGGTTTGCTGCTGTCTTGTGGAAAGGGACTCTTGAATTTTACAGGGAGCAAAGCAAACTCCTACTTGATAGGCAGCTGTATGCAATGCTGAAAAATAATTCACCGCTTTCTTGCGGGGAGAATGAGGGTGTGATGAGTTGTGGAGTCATTGGTTCGCTTTAAAAAATGCAAGTGTGAAAGTAAGTGGAGAAAGTTAAAGCACACGCAGCAGTGAAATGAAGCCAAAGAGGAGGCCAGGAGGACATACAAACAACTGACTAAGGTGAAAAGTGGAGCCAAAGACAGCTGTTAATTCAAGCAACTTTAAAAACTTCTTAAAGTCTTAGCCAACAGAAATATGAATTGGGCACCTGAAGTAGGAATCTCATTTGTGAGGCTTGTCTGACAGAGTAGCTGGATGGAGGCCTGCTGCTTTTTAGTTACCAACATCATCATATTCTTTCTCTGCCTGAGCATCTGCCTGAGTCCTGAATGCTATCGCTTCCCACTCTGTTCCCCAGGGAACAGTGAGGGATGCTGCTTCACCGTCTAGCAAAAGCAAACCTCTTCCTGTCATGATACTTATTCTTGCACACCAAAGAGTCTTTCAGAGAAACTTTCTGATAAGGGACTGTCATTTTTTTGGCTCTTACAAGATGTTTTTCTTCCCAAGTCAATACTAAAACAACTGCAGAATTTAGAAACATTACAAAATGCAGGTTTGTTCACAGGTTTGGGTCCTTGGAGATAATTTATTTTTCTCTAACAATAGGTTTGATTGTATTTTTAAGCACAGTAATGCATGACAGGCAACTCAGGCACTTCAAGGATTTACTCTGCATTTTGTTTAAAGTGCATTTACATTACTTTCTAATCATCATTTTCCTAAATATTTCTAAACCCTGAGTTAAAATTAACTCTTCTAAACAGTCTCATGCCCCTGAACCTTTGTTTTCTTGGCACCTTCATTTGTAGGTGTCCATGTTGTAGTTGGACAATAGAATTCAAGTTTCCACGTTTGTGTATCTTGCCAGGTGTCACTCACAACAGCACTGGCTCTTGCTCGAACACTCTGTTGCTTTAAGCAGGTCTTGCTGCAGAGGGAGTGCTGGCTGGGCTCCAGTTCAATTTTGGCTGGGTTGCTGGTATGGCAAGCTGTGTACATGGCATCTTTGGTGCAGAACAGGTCCAGCCTGCTGCGTGCTTTGGTAGTGCTGCGTTTCAGTAGTGCTCTCTAACAAATTCAAATGGGAAAAGTCAGTCACGTTTTGCTGTCATTCCTCAAGTAATGCACTCCACAATTAGATATTTATAAAGCTGTAAATAAACACTGGCCTTTATCTTAAAGGCCAGAAGGCAATGTCACAGTCTGGGAAAGCAAGACTGAAAGGATGCAAACCAGTACCGCTGGAGTCTGGCACAAGACCTTGAAAAGAGCAGGACCTAGTATATATCCACAGTAGTCTGTCCCATGAGAAAGTTGATATGAAAATGGTATCCATGACTTCGGCTACATAATAAAAGGTAGATATTTCCACTTATGACATATGAAAATTAAATGTTACAAAAAGATCTCCTGATAAGTGCTGGAAGCAGTATCTACACTCATAATGAATGAAATCAAGATACTGTTTTAATAGAGCAATGCATTAAATTAACAAAGACAAAATTCTAATTCCTTTGCCTTTGTCATACCATAACTTGCCAATACAGACACTGACTGCATCCATTATAGGAGGAAATACTAAATATTTCTGAGAAATGACCTTCAGCTATTTCTCATCTGTCAACCAAGAGCTATTTTATTTCTCTAGGAAGGAAAGGTATCAATGGCTAAAATAATGACTTGCATAGCACTGGAGGTGAAAGCAAAGTACAGTTCTTATTACTGGTTCTAATATGCAATATGTTTGCACCTATGCTTCTTTTCAATTGAGCACTACCCCAGACACTTCAGCCTTGCTCACTTTCCTCTCCCCTTTGCGCTGTCCTACTATATTCTCCTGTATTGCCCGAGGCATCCAGAATGCTCACAAGAAATGAACTTCCAAGCTGAGTCCAGGGACAGTAAAGAGCAGTGAAGGATGGGGAAGAATTCAAAGAAGAAAAGATTTCCAGAGAAAGAGATTAGGCACTGAAGTGGTACATTTACACAGAAAGGTTCAACACACACATCATCTGGCCACTAGACAAGGGTGTTGTAGTAAAAGTCTACTACACTGGAAGGTCATAAAAACACAGAAGAAGAGTTCAAACTAGCTGTGTGGGTGTACAAGTTGGGATAAAAATTTGTTAATGGAAAATTTGAGGCAGAAGGAAAGGACAAGGCATTTTCCATGCAGCACAGAGGTCTTTGAGGCTGTGGGACAATTGCTCCCTGAGAAGCAGCAGGAGTGCAAGTCATTCATTTAAAACTTCACAGGCTCAAGCCCTGGAATCATTCCTGCATTAGCTTCCATAAAGCATCATAAAGACCTAAAAAAGGTCCTGTCTTCAGTATTTGACATGATTCCAGGACTTACAGGTCACCAGTTTTCACCTGTAATTGGCAAGTAGCACTGCCTTGCTAAGAAATGACATGGTGTCAAAAAAAATGTTATAATTTAATTCAATTATTTTGGAAGCTGGTAACAAGTTTTCTCTAAGAATTACACTGAGGGTTGTGGAGTGCAGTTTGCTTATGTTTTATAGCAGTGGACATACATTTAAATGAGAAGACGCAGTGCCTCCCTGGCATGGACCAAGAGCATGAAGATCAGCATGGGGAGGTTACCAGACAACTGATAAGCATGATTTCCCTATCATAGTGGGAATCAAATCTGTTATTCCATAGGCTCAGTATTATTTTTGTTACAGTAAATGTGTTGTATATGCTTCTCCAGGTACCAGTCTTCTACTAGTCACTTCATTAGCTCAAGTAATGAAAGGGTGATGTGGTGGGTCTGAACGAACATCACAGTTGCTCCTGGCCCACACAGACATTGCCTAAGGCTTTATAACACTGAAAAAGGAAAAGCCCCTTAGGAACAGAATTTTCAGGGAACACAAGAATATTACTGTTAAGAAAATCAAATATTGAAAAGGTAGAGTGTTAAAAGTGCCAGGGCAGTTATGTAGGTATTCCAGGGAGCAAAATTTTCCATGATATGATAAACCTGTTAGAAGCATAAACAAAGGGCAGAATAGCTGAGACAGCTCTGACTTGAGGGGGCTTGCGCCTCATTCATTAGAGAAGTTGGAAAACAGTTAGCAAATGAAATTGGTATTTTAAGAAAGGGTGGCCTCAGTTAAACCACATTAAAGCTCTAAAGTGTGTCACTTTAGAGACATGTCATTTTTTTATGTAAGACACACAGACAGCAGAAAAAGTAGATCATGTTCACAAAAGAACCCAGACTAAGATGATGTGTGAGGTGTGAATAATTGAGGAAGGGTTCTTCTAACAGGAAGAAGAGGACCCTGTTGGCCAAACACTTCTGACATGTTTAGTAACATAGCAGCCTGAAATATCTCTGCAAAACAAACAGGTCATCTCCTAAGAATCCTCCTTTGTTTCAAAACCAGTTAAAACAAAATACATTTCAGTCAAGGCATTGTTGTTGAGGTGGTTAAACGTGTAATATCTTCAGCTAGGCTGTAATTCAAGTTTACAGAAACACTGATGGTATGGTTAGCAAAGTTCCTATAGGCCACTGTTTTCACCGCTACCACTGGAGAAAATAGTACCATAGAGCATATTTTAAGTCGTCCATTTAAACATATGAAAAGGATTACAAAGATGCCAAAATATTTGTTTTAACTCAATCATTTGGTCTCCAGCAGTCTGTAAATACCTGCCAGCACCACCGCAGCACAACAGTATGTCTGAAGAGCACACATGGGGGTTTTCACTGACCTATAGGATCAGTTGGGGGTTTTTTGGAACGTAAAAAGGGCTTAGGGGGTTTTGCACTCTTTGGTCTTACCATTTTTAAAATATATGGTCCTACTACTGCTGCCCAGGAAAAAAATCTTATTGAAGCCTTTGTCACCTACATCATTTATCAACTAGGCCTTTAAAAGCATATGACAAGTAATAAAGCATTCAGTAATGATGATACAAGTAATAATCCAGAGTGATTTTGAATATTCCACCTCAGTGACATGCTTACAAAGGTAGAACTACAATAAAATCAGTACTTAAATAAAAGGAAGAAAATGGTAAAACTTTAGTAGCCATGAACAATTTCATTCACCGGCAGATGACAGTGAAAAATGTTTTGCGATGCATAAAAAAGCACCTTTGAAAGCCTTGCTAGACCTTCTTAAAAGGAAAAGGAGGTCCATTAAGGTAATGTCTCTGGAAAACAGCACCTGCCCTCCCTCTACATAAACACTATACACCATTATCTAAGACTGGTAGAAGTACATGCAAAACACTGAAGCTGCAAAAGTCTGGTGCTGCCCCCCCAGCAACAGTGAGACATCCACCTCCCAGAGAGGGAGAAAGCAGACGAAATCAGAGGATTCTCAGTCTTACGTAGTGAGAACTAACAGTGATTCTCTTCCCTCAAGGGCATCCCATCTCTGTGCCCCAGTCCTCATCAGATCAAATGGTACATGCAGCAGAGATATTCCTAATAATGTGGGACAAGTAGTCAAATAAAGTGGAAATGAACCACATCTAAAAGGGGTACCATAAGCACTCGTGAATTCCAGGACCGTAACGGTGCACTCAGCACCACTAACACTGTACTTGGTCTGCAAGCTCCCTGGTTAGGCTTTGGAGGCCTCCAAAACCACATTAAATTGCATTTGAAGGCCTTTTAAAAATGACCTTGAGCAAGTACAAAAGTAGATTTTCTAGCTAATGCTTGAACCATGGTCTAAAAATAAATACTACGTTCACATTTGCTTTCTTCCCTTTCCAAACTATGACAAGAATAAATGTTTGTGTATAAAAATGGCATATAACCTTCTAGGTAAAGCACTCGCCTTGTGGTGCTGGTTGCAAACAAGACCAGGCAAAGTAGATATCGAACTATGTTCAATTAATCAGACTTATTGGGAATAGGGAAGGAGGAAAGGCTGCGCCTCAAGCATCCTACCAGATAAGGCAAGATCAAAGAGGGAATGAGTGACCCGTCAAGAGCAGTGATGGAGTTCAGAGGCCCTGCTGCTGAGCAGCACAGAGGCTTTAGCAGGACAGTCATGGCTAACAGACTATTAGGCATGTATTTGATAAAAATCAAAGCAACTGGCAGACCTTGGGGAGTTTTATGTGTCTAAGCTTTCAGACTTTCATGGAACCATATCCCCAGCTTACTACTACTTGGATGGAACCATATCCCACTGCTTAGTACCAGAAGCACTGATTCAAAATTACATCAAGTTGTCTGAGGAATGAAAGCAAACCAAGCTGATTTCTGGCACCATCAGCCTTTTACAGAAGTAATTGTTTTCATATATCATTAACATTTGGAATTCACTACTAGTTTTCAGAGGTGAGTTTTTTGCAGAGCTTGGAGACTTACATTTACAGCAGTTCCTGTTACTTTACTCAGGCTTCAATTTCTGCATCAGACTCTTGGGCTTACTTCTGGACACATATTTCACAAAAGCCTGCAGGAAGTTTCTTGTGCTGTTTTCTGAGCAGTCTTGCAGTGCTCACTGTCAGAGAGAGCGCATTCATTTAAGCTGCTCCTGTTTATAATGCACCGTGCAGAAAAGCAAGCCCACCATGCTTTGCTTTTTTAATTCCTTGAAAACTGCTACATCTTTTCTTTTTCACTGTTTAAACACAAGCTCTCACTGATTTGGAGATTTCCTATGCAACTTTATACTCATTTTAAACACACAAAAAAAGCTTCTTTCCTGTGCCTCCTCTTCCTCTCTTGTTAAATTGCTAAAACAGCTTCCAGGGCCAGCAGCTCTGTGCAGTGGTTTGCTGGTTTCTGATGAAAGAGCTGCTGCCAAATTTTATAAAGAATGTTCCCTGGGGCACAGAGGGGAGGGATGTGTTCTTCATGGCCTCTGTTTTCTTCCCATATTGTTTAACAAACAAGCAAACTGCCCTGCAGTCACTCTGACCCCTATTTAGACATATCCCTTTCAGGCAGCCACACAAATGAAGTAGGAAGGAAGTGCCGTCACGGCCCTTAGAAAAGATAGAGGGAAATAAAGGCAAATATTGTGTGTCTAAACAAACAAGCTCGCTCTGCTCTGCCCTTGTCTTCTGCTTAATTCTTACAGGAGCCCATCCCAGAAGTAGCAGTTGGGGCAAGAGTATTTGTGCGGTTGTGCAGGACTCCGCTCCCCATCCACCCCATGCCCACCACCCTGCCAGGTTTTGCCCCAGCCTCAGAGACAAGGGAATAATCTAAAAACCTTTGGTGTAAATGGGAACTCAGCCCAGGCTCTTTGAATGGCTTAAGTCTGCCCCTCAGTCTGGTTTCTCATGTGTACTTCATGCCCTCTGTGCCTCAGTTTCCCTAGTTAGCCTTCCCCAGAAGTGGGAGAGGGGAGAGAAGTAGTATGTTTGTGCTTCAGTGATCATAAATTGAAAGTTTAAGTTTTGTAAGCAGCTGAAACAAAAATACCTAGAGACCAAGCTGAGAACAGGTTTACCTTTGAGTTGCTTCTTGCTTATACACAACTCCAAAGGATTTCTAAACCAAATTACTTTTGATAGACAAGAGGTGAAACAGATGTGCTATTAATCAACCCCATTTTGTGATGGCTAGGTAAAGCATACGGGATTTTGGAACCAGAGATGCAACTAGAACATTTGAAAAACAACCTCCATGTTGCATGCTAATCACAGGAATAAGTTTTGACGTATCAGAGCTGATAAACCTGGTTTAAAGAAAGCTTAGAAAAACTGGGAAAAGAAAAAGAAAAAAGAAGAAAATACAGTAATTTAAAAGATTATGAGGATGATTTTTAGTGTTTCCACATTTCTCTGGTAATATCCATTCATATTAGCCCGAGCTTGCTGAAGACATGGGTGGATATTTACCTTAAAGCAGTTACTCAAGCTGAAGTCAGCACTGGCTGACAAAGCCGTGGCATTGCCATAGGACCGTGACCCAGCACAACCACCACATAACCTGCACACCCCTTGGGCTGCTGCAGGTGCTGCCTGCTCTCCAGGGCTCTTCTCAATGCAGCAAACCTTGAGGCTGCTTTTCCCCAGCCATCAGCTGTAGCCTGAGAGAAAGACTAGAAATCCAATTTCAAACAAAACGCAGACTGATTGTAAGAGCAAAGTCTTATTTGCAGTCTGTGCTCGTGCTCTGTGACTAACACACGCTTCTAGGCTTTGTTTAAAATTTGCCACAGGAGCGCATAGGAGAGCAACTCAAACATTTGTGAAGGATTTGTCAAGAGCATCGCTTTGCCCTTGCTTGTAGCTTTTTGTCGATAGCACCACAAAAAGCAGACAGAAAACAGAACTGGATCTGGTCGGCATCATGCACAGACTGCGATATGTGTGTATTTGTGCCTAAGGAACTACCTATCACTGTGATGAATAGCATCACATTTAGCTATCTCCTTAAAGAGATAAGATGCTCTAAGTTTTTGTTAACAGTTGTGCCCAGATTTGTACCATTAAACAAAAAATTGGATTAATGTTTTTAAACAGATCAGATTAATGTTTTATACCCATTATCATGCTCTAGGGGGTCATAAACTGGGATAAAAAAATACACATATAGTTTCCAGTTATTTCAAGCTATGAAACAGAAAATAGCCTTACAAGACACTCTTTGCAGGGAAACGTTTCCTAGGGTGCTGCTCTCTAAGTCTCAGCGCTCTAAAAATACTTTCCTTTCCTTGCCTTGATTACCAATCAAACATACTGTATGTGATTTAAAGATGCACGCTTCTTTCCACAAAAGCACCAAGAATGCCCTGAATGCTTCCCAATCACAGATAAGATGCTCTGGTTGCTTTCCATGAAACACTGCAGGAGCAGGCAGCTGATGCTGAGCAGCAAGAGCTTCTGAAATCCTTCACTGTTGCAGCCCTCCTGTTTTCTCTAGTGCCACTTTCTGCTGTGCAAACACCCTATCAGAGCCTGCAAGCTCTCTTTTTCAGCAGTTCTCCACTGCTTGTGTGTTTGTCCGGCTGCGATGGTTGCTCCATCCCACCAGAGCCAGCACTGCAGCCAGGTTAGGCTCATTCCTTAGTATCTCATTTCCTTCTCCTTTTGCCTGCCCTGATCTGATGCAGGCATGTGCACAGCTCAGGCTAGGTGGCCTATTTTGCTTATAGATTGCATCATGTTTAGCAGCAGTGGGAGGTAAGGGACTTGTCATCACCCTCTTGGAGAGCGCGAGTTCTGAAAAACCAGCCTTTCCCCTAAAATGCAAGTGAAGGATCATTCAGAAGTTTCCCTGGCTGGGACAAGAGGAGAACTTGATCAGAATTTGATCAGAAAGTATAAATAAACCTTGCTATTTATTTTCAAGGATGGAGATTAAGTTACTAAACAAGGCACCCACAAGTTCAGGACCATTAAAAGGTATCTACCTATTCTAAGATACTTGACTATTCTTGACCAAGAGCAAGAAACCTTTAGCTTCTGATGTGCCCTATAGCATGACGCAGCTGTTCCTGGTGAACTGAGACCCCCTGTGACAATGAACTGGCTGAGCATACTCTTCTATCAGCCTGCAAAAGCAGCCATTACAACTGGTGTTTAAATCTGATGTCTTCAGAGAAGACAGCTTCCTCACAGGGTATTGCTGATGGTGGCAAGTATTGAACTCAGTCACTTTTAAACAGGAGAGAGACCAAACCACTACAGCTCAGCCTCTCTCCAGAGCTGCTTTCTACTAATACTGTCTGTCCAAGCGTTTGAGAACTACACATGAACACTTACCCACTGAGAGGTCAGCCATTGTTCAACACGGTATTGAAGTTTAACTTGCTTCTTGCCACAGCATCACTCACAGCAGTACTTCTAACTTCCTTTAGTCAGACCAATACCTACACACCCCAATCCCACATTTTGCCCCACTGCCCTGCTCTCTGCTGATGTAGGAAACATACCTGCAAGTTGGGCAGATGCCTGGCTCTGGCTAAAAGCAGATTTGCACTACCAGGTCCCTCCTCCCACTTTGCAATGGCACGGGTGGTGATGGTCATGGGCAGCTTTACTGAGATTTTACTTCTAAAAAATTTTGTTATTTAAAACCAGGCAAATGCCATCACAAAGGAATTTTGCTATTATTTCATCTTCTGCTTTTCCTGCAGACAAACACTTTGCCTCAAGAGACCAACTGTCCTCTCACTGTTAACTCCGGGACAGCTGAGAAGCTCATACAGAAGAGCAGTGGGGTAAGATGTTCATTAAAACATACCTCAAACTGTCCCTTGGTCATTTTCACTCATCACTGTTCTACAGAGAATAAGAAATATGCACCCTATGAGAGTCAAATGCAACACTATAAATTAATCCCAGTCCAGATAAACCCGCTGAGCTAGCTCAGAGGGTATTTATAGCCGAGACACAGCTTCCCCAGGGAATTAGTCTCCAAATCAGTGCAGTTGTTCCAAAAAAAATCTGAGAAAAGCTGTTTCTTTCTCCTTCTCCTCAAGTATAGTGAGTTCCTTTCACCACAGAACTGCAAGTATGAAATTCACTCTCAAATGCAACCGTCTGGCTGAAATAACTTCTTGTTTGTGTGGCTGCAATGCCATGTCCAGAAACCCTGACCATCACTAACGACACAGTTATATTCACATGATAAAAATATGGTGGCATTAATCATTTGTGCTGGCATGCCTTTCCAATTGTCAGGGCTTTACATAAATATAGAATTTCATCTATAGATTTGTTTCAGAGCCTTTTTATATCTGATTGTGGCTCCAGGCAGATCATAGTCTGTATAGACACAGTAATTGAGCACTGGAAATTCTGTCCAGCAGCCAATATTCCCTACAGTGAGAGGCATATGATGGGTTTTCAGCTGCTCAGCATTTCAGAGGCTCATTGGAAGCCAGCTATTAGAAAGCTGTGCTGTACAAGGACAGAGCACCAGCCTCAAAGGAAAACAGCCAGCAAGCGTTTCCATTTCAGCATCTCGGCAGGAGAAGGCGGTTGCCCTGAAGACCTCTATAGGAAACATTTTCACTTACATAGTTCCACAGATGCACGTGGAAAGCTGTAGCTCCCATGTGTTAAACCAGGGATAGGCGCTGGGAGCCAGCACTTCCCTCACGCCTCCATCTCAAACAAGTATGCAGCCACACCGTTCCTTGGGAACGAGCTGGATACACACAGAAAAACAAAGGAGGGTTCTTAAATTTCTGAAGTACATGTCATAGGATTAGCAAATAAATAAAACATCGCAAATAAAACCATTATTTTTTTCTGGAATTATTTCACAGAGGTGAGAGTTTCAACATCAAACCAAAACTTGCTTGCAGCAAATCCCAAGGTTTATTCCCATACTTCACAGCCAAGGTTTCTGTCAACTGGGAAGAAAACACAGCTGAGCTAGAAGTTACGAACGTTCGTAAATAGCAGGAGGGGAGCACAGTGTAATAGCAACACCGAGTCCAGCAGTAAAGACATCAGTCTTCAGTAGAATTGCAATTTGAACACTGTCAGCTAATTTTGCTGGGTTTTAGTTCCTGTAGGTTTGTTACAGGTCAGCTCAGACATGGCAAGGCAGGTGGGAAGCCCCCCAAGGGCACCACTGGCTCATCCTGAGACCACTGATTCCTTCGTCCAGCCCTGCACTGTCACAAACCAATACCCCTATATAAACAAGTTCTAAGAACCTTTCGGCTGAAATATTTGTAATGACCTTGATTTGAAATGCATCGGACTAAAGGGAGAAAAGCATAATACTTGAAGAAGTATGCCAAAACCAGCACAAAGAGCTAAACAACTTAAATAACTGGGAGATAGAGGGAGTGTAGCGCTGAACTAGAGCCTCCAGCTTCTAATGAAGAGACTTCCCTAAGACACATGTGGTACCCAGGTCCCAAACCTCCCAGATTTACCACGCCAGGAAAAACAGCCTCCTACTGGCTTACATCTGAGCTATTCACAGACTCACACCTTAGTGGAAGGATGGTATAAGCCAGTTCCTGGTGACCTTCAAAGCATAGTCTGTATTATATACATGACTGAAAATTATTAGGATAGCTCTGCTATTAACAACAGTACCTGAATACATTTATTTGCAATCAATGAAAAACACCTTCCAAAACATCATGTTTCTGGGAGAAGTCTCCCCATGTCTAATCCAATGGGGAAACTTACTGTTTACTGCAATACCACAGGTAATATGAGACAATTTAAGCATTCCTAAAGTTACACTGTGTGGGTCCCGGTACTGGGGCTTGAAATCATATTGTGAAGATAGGAGCTACTTTTCTTCTCATCTTCTAGCAGGGAAGCTGAGCTGAGTGGGTAAAGAGCTGTTGAAGGACAGCACAGAGACGTTGAACTTCTGGCTCCCAGTTCCTCCTGCAAAGCCTTCCTGCTGCTCCAAGGAGGTGGTTCAGGTACCCTGGGCTTTCATGCGATGCTGCCTCCAACCCCATTGCCAGCCCCAATGCTGACTAGCAGACACATGGAGTGGGGTTTGGTTTTCTTCTAACTACCCTCCTTTCCTCTAACGCAACTGGTCCACTCCATCTTTTGTTATGTAAAATGAGTTATAGCCTATCTATCTCAGAGGGAAGAAGAGCAAACCAAGAAGCCTGCAGGATTTCTGTAGCTGCTGTCCAGTCTGTCCATTATGTGTGACTTGTAAAATAGCATACACAGACCCATAAAAAGATTCTGTTCTTCCTTCATTGTACATAGCCAGGCCCAAGACCAATACTTAAATGAAGAAGAGCAATGCAATAGCAAGTATCATAACCTAGGTTTTAGATTTTTGGCGGCATACATGTTAAAATACATCTTCAGTCCTCTACCAGATTATTTTAATAACATTTCCATCACTGTAATGGCCACTGGGAAAACCTAATAGGTAGTTAAATGGGATAGCTGCACAGTGGTGAAAAGAGGCAGCCCAGCACATGAGAGCTGTACCAAGTAACTTGGAAAATACCACATGGATAACATGCAGAGCAGAAGTGAAGAGTATGTGAAAGAAAGGTTTTTCTGCTACATGGATTGTGCTGGGGTAAGATAGCTTCAGTGTGTTACAGAAAAAATTGTTAGCAGCAGGCAAAAAAGCCCTCTCTGAGGAGTAGGGCCAGGGATGACAAAGATAAGCCTGATGCCAACGGCAAAGTAGAAAATACAGGCTGGACAATAAAAGACCACATTGGTGGTTCATTTTGGGTCTTTGCTTTGCCAGATTACAGAGCCCAACAGCCACAGGCCCAAAGAAAAACAGAAACCAAGCCAACTGGCTCTCTGGGTAGCCTGGCGAGCTAGTCCTTCTCCCCTGACACCTTCATGGACATTGCCCACAAGTTCCTCCAGTGAGAGCTTCATCTTGCTTGAGCACAGTTAGCCTTTAGCCCTTTTCCTGGTGGATATGGGATATAAAGGAAGTGACATCACGAAGCTGATGCTCTCTTTTAGCAGGTTCCTCTGACCTTTGCATCATGGCCCCTTGATCAGATTTTCTCAGATCACTGTTCCCTTAGGTAACCTGCCAGAAAACATAGAGGCAAAATTAAAATACAGAAGTCATCCATTACTCTCATTCTATCAAATCACTTCTGGTTGCTATTCACCTGGCGGGGTGTAGAAGCATCCTGCACCTCTCAGAGTAATGGTTTTACAGAGCCTCAGAGGTCAACAGTCCTGATTTACACACGCCATTGCGTCTATCTGAGGCACAGTAGGCAACATAAAAAGCTGCATCCCATGCGAGTATAACCTCTTCAGAGCACCTGCATGTGTGATATGTTACTATAAACGGTATGTCTGGGATGAAGCCTCACATAAGAGATGGGCTCTCTGGTTTTTATGAAGCCAGACTTAAAAATCCTCTACATGCTTGCTTTCTTCTTGTGCTTTCTGTAGCAACCTCTGGCTCACTTTGTTTGGTAGGTGCATCTTGCTCTGCACCATCATTTTTCTTTCCTTTCCTGTATGCCCTTTGGGTGCTGTCCTCTTCCACAGCAGCTCCAGTCTGGTGGAGGCTGGCACAAGAGGTGGTTGGATGTCTTCAATTTTCATTATGGCCAGCGACACAAGGTCAAGGCCATCAGGAAGAGTCACATCTGGTTTCACTTTTGAAATCCATATTGACACACTCTTCTCCCTGCATCTGTCTTTTCTTCTGTCCTCCCTTTGACATTCTTTCCCAGTTTATGCTTCTGTACTCTTCCTGCACTTTCAATACCGTTCTCAGGGGCCTTACCATGCCTTGCACTGTGAAAGGTCCTGTCTTATTTTAGTGCAATGGTAGTTCAAGGGATTGATGCTTTAGAGCTTCCTTGAAAAGTGCTGAATTCTGCTTTCCATTTCAAGAAGAGGTATCTGAGGCATCCTCCTCCTGAAAAGGTCAACTTCTCCTGCTGCAGGCTCAGGACTGACACGAAATAATGAAGCGGTGCCCTCATAGGAAGGGCCAGCCTACCCATTCTTTTGCTTCCTGCCTTCCACTTTCCCTGGAATTGCTTGCTCATGGCTCATTTGTATTAGACTTGAAGTTTGTGGGGTTTTTCCTGACTGCTGTTAAATGGAAAGTGTAATGCAAACAAGAAAACACAGAGGTACAATTGAAATACAAAAGTCATCCATTTGGTCTCATTCTTTTAAAATACTCCTGGTTGGTATTCACATATATATATATATACACACATATATATATGCACCCCATTTGTAGGGCAGTTCTGCTTCTGCATTTTGCTCTCTATTCTCTTCTGCAGGGTCCATTTAACCAAAGAAATAGATTGGCTGACACCTAGTGGAAAATTGAAGCTTTTCTCTCATTCTGCTAACTGAAACTTTTTAGGCAGTATTTAAATTGACTTTGTACACACTACCATTACTGTAGAAAACAATAATATTAGCAGATCGTCTGCATTTTATCTCTATTTTATTAGTATATACAAATGTTCAGTATAATCACAGACAGAACAATCAACAACAATTAATTTTAAATACGTACAGGTTCTTTGGTTAATAAAGGAGTCTGGTATTAGACCAGAGTACATCCCTTCCTCACACTGAGCAGATCAGTAACACATAGCTCTGGGAGCCCCTAAAGTGCTAATAAATAAACATAAATTTATTCTCAAAACTAACAGTCTTCTGGAGTTGTTGTTTCTACTAAACCAGAATTATTGATTCCATTATTAATGACTTATGTGTAAACATTTAAGAAGAACCCAGAAGTAGTTTTTTTCCTAAATTTTGATTTCTAATGGCCTCAGAGAAGTTCATCATATGGTATCATTTAGTCTGACTAATGATAAGAATGCAAAGAGGATTTTGCTTTGTCATTAGGATTTGTAGATGCTTTAGACTCTTGTCTCAGTGGTCGCCTAATGTTTGGCATCTGTGAAAGGATTTTGCAATGCCAGACAGATGCCAAACACAGCTTAGCTGGCTGCAGAGTTCCCACAGACTGATGTAGGTACCATCACCCATATGTGTTTGTGACTAATAGATGTTATTGGTGCAATGCTGTGCTTTACAAGCCTTGCTGAGGAATCACTTTACAAGGTCCAGCTGGAGAGGAATTAAATAGAAGGGATTCTCTTGCAGACAAAAATCTCTAAATATAATTCCCTGGTAGTGAGAGGCTTTTGTATTCACTTCCTTAGGACAACATGTCCATTCTCCTAGTAACTCTCTGTACTTTCCAAAATAAGTTCTCTAAACTGTCAGATCCTGACCTAGAAAATCTATGTTCCTCTGCCTTACTCCTCTGTCTCAAATGAATCACATGTGGGCATTTAGAAATAACCTGATATGTATTTTTTAATGACAACTACATCATACAGTGAGTAGCTGAGAATAAACCTTGATACTACCAGCAGTGCCATTCATACTCAAATCTCAGGCATCAATGTTAGGTTTGATAATTATTACACAACTTGATCTGAAGTCACCTTGATATATATCTAGGTCCTGAGAAGTTATTTATAAGCCTGTTTAAGGCACTGCTACCCAAAAGCGAATTTTTCTACCTAAAATCCCAGACTAATGACCCCATAAAAGCTTCTGCACTCCAACCACACAGGGATCAGATTTGCCTATCAAAACATTTAAAGAATCGCATTGCATTATAGAATCAGTCTTCATGTTCTCATTCCAAGTTGTCAGATGCAATTTTAGTAAATTTAAAGACTTGCACTGAGTCAAATATTAAGTATTTCATAGCTACTTGAATGAGCATCAAACTCTTCTAATTATATTCCTATGAAGAAAAGCAAGAACTTTAGATCATAGTTGTAGATCCTGTGTATTCTGTTTTTCATAACACAGTTGCTTTCAGTTGGCCTCCAGCTGGACATGGGAATGTCATTTTTTTCTGCAGTTTTTGGGGTTTTTTTTCAGTTTGGCTCATTTATCATCCCTCATTTTCCTCTGTCCCTACTTTTGGTCTCTGGGAACAGCATAAACCACAAAATGTTTTTAATTCTCGACTTAATCCCCTCAGGCAGTGCAGTGTCTTTAGTCTAGACTTCAGTGGAATTACATTTATTTGATGAGCTTTTAGTTCTCAATGAAAAAAAAGAAAAAGGTTGAGAAACTTCCTGTGGTCCCTTGAATAGACTCTTGGCCAGTTTATATGAGAAAAACACTGACTTATATTTCATGTTCATATTTCTTGTTCCTTTCCCTTAATATTTTTAAAATATTAAATAATACTAATATTTATTTTTACAGCATTCTCCAGCACTGTTACAAATATTCCCAATTATTGCTTTCCCATCCTCTCTCTTCTATTTCTGAATTCTTCCAACTTAATCTTTCAAACCTTTGCACTTGTTCTGAGGAGAAGCTGACACACAAATGCAGGAGACTCCTATAACGTTGTTAGCAATGACCTTGGCCCTGGTAGGAAAATGTCTCTTCACATTATTCTCTGCACACACCCAACCAATTCAGCAATGGCCAGCTTTGGTACTCACAAACTGCAGGTATCAAACTAGCTGAAATGTAGCCCCAGATCACGTGTTGGTATTTCTTTGTATTACCTTTCTCTATAATCCCCCTGTATTTAAGAAAAAACATGAGCCTATAGGTATCAGAGGCAGGCTGCAGCAATGATTTTAATACGCCAACTCAGTGTAACCAATGTAGTCTTCAGTGAACTAACATACCAGAGAAGACCACCCTGCCAAATACCTCTCAACAAAGATGAACCTGAACATCATTGTCATTCATAGTTTGTTCCTCAGGAGGTGAGGAGTGGACCATGAGTGTCTCAGAGCTGCACCATTCACCAAGAATAACATCTCTTTCATGATGATTAGCAGGTCAAGTTTAGAAGTTTGTGAATGTGCAATCACCTCCTCATTGTTTGACCCTCCTTCCATTCTGTGGTTTCACTTAGGCATCCTATAACCCATTCCATATATGGAACAACCTTCTGACCTAAACACACGAAGATACAACTTTCTCCTACTTCTGTTTCATATGCTAGCAATCTGTTTCCATGACATAAAAACATAGGATGGTTTGGGTTGGAAGGGGCCTTAAAGATCATAAAGTTCTAAGCCCTCTGTCACAGGCAGGGACACCTTCCACTAGACCAGGATGCCCAAAGCGCCATCCAGCCTGGCCTTGAACACGGCCAGAGATGTGGCAGCCACAACATCTGAGGGCATCACAGTAAAGAATTTCTTCCTAATACCAACCTAAATCTACCTTCTTAGACTTTGAAGCCATTGCCCCTTGTCCTATCACTACATGCCCTTGTAAAAAGTCCCTCTCCAGCTTTCTTTTAGGCCCCTTTAGTTCATCATCCCCAAGATCTCCATATTTATTATTAAGTGGCTACCACTGCATATGGCTTTATTTCAAACTTCAATGTAAGAATGTTGAAACTGTTTATGTAGCCGCTGTATTAAATCTCTTTTTGGTATTTATCCACTTAAACTTGTTTTTTGATACTCTGTCTCCAGCGAGTTCTCATTTATGCGTCTTTACTCTGAGTAAGCCAGAGCCTAGTATGTTACCACAGAGACACGATCCAGCGGAGATTGAACGGCTCATGTGGGTATCCTGCTCAGAGACACTAATGGTTTGTTTAATATTTCATAGATATGTTAATTATGAATTCAGCTCATGCTAGAAAGCCTTCTTTGCACCACACTAAATCACTTCACATTTCCTGTGAGGTCTTTATGGGAACTGAAAGGCAAAGGTGAATCTGAAGACACACAGGGTTGCATACAGACATTTTCCTACACTGGCTCCAAAAGATCCTCATCCCAATAGCAGGCATGCACTCTCTGTGGCAAAAATCCCATTTAGGAGCTTGACTCAAACACCAGCAAAGTCAGTGGATGTAACTCAAAGCAAACACAGGTATAGAATCACAGGGTTTTTGCATAGGTAAGTTTGAAAAGTTTCCTTTTACTCCAGAATTTGGCATCTGTGGCTGAGCCTTGGGTATTTTTCATGGTAGCTAAGGCAAGATTTTGGTGCTCTGAATACCCTGCTCAAGGAGCAGATGAGAATGTCACAGCCCCAGTTTGCCCCTTGTGCTCGGATTTTTAGTTTTGTTTCCTCATGAATGGGCTGGAGAGACAAAGGGAGCTGGGTGTGCCTGTGGCTTACTCTTCAAAAGACTATGGAAACACTCCTGGGCAACTGTGGTCAAACATTTGTTCCACTATTAAACTCACTGTCTAGCCTATTATATATTTAAGCATAAAGAAAACCTCCCAGGGATCTTTGTTTCTCTTCTGAATCAAAGGAAAATCTCAGGGTAAAAAGACATTTCTGAGAACGACCAATATAAAAACCAGGGAAGTCAATGGAATACTCTGAATCAGACTTCAAGGTAATTACTCCAAGAATCAGGTCAAGACTTCACAGGCTTGAGCAGTTTTCTCTAGTTCCCTAATGCGGTTCTCCTAGCACCTTCCCCTTCTTCCTTGCTACCTCCAAACAGACATGCCCTGGCTGGCAGCTCATTTGTACTGATGTCTTCATCATTTCTTCCTTGTTGTCAAATGGTTTGTTTACCTTTCAGAAACTGCACCAAGCATTAGATAGTATTGTATTGTTATGTAAGAAAAAACTTTAGTACATGCAGAAGAAAGAAAAATAAAACCAAATGAAAAAGGCTACATCAAAAAATATATATACATATATTTGTACCCGTTCCTTATTTAGAGTACACTTTTTAATGGTCCAGTGGTCAATGTTGGAACAGTCAGTGTTCATAAAATGGAGAGCCAGATCCCAAGAGGCAGTCAGCACTCTTGACTGTTGTTACTGATGTTGATAGGAACTGCTAGTGCTCAGTACAGGCAATGACCTCCACCAGGCTACGTCATTGAATAAAGCATCGATTTAAAGCAGCCTGGAGATGAAGTGTGTGACTTGCCCTCTATTAATTTTATCACTGTCTCACCTCTGGTGCTCCTTCAGGTACATTGGAAAGTGGGTTTGGCCAGTGAGACACCAAACGACCCATTTTCCTTCTTTTTAAGTAGAAAGGTTTAACCTTGCACTGAATGTCTGTGTTTTCTCTGCACTAGAGCATTTGTTCCATCCACGTAGCTAATTCCTCCTTTCACAAGAAACACTTTTATTTCACCCAGTCCAAATATTCAGAACTAAATGTGTCCTGTCAGTCCTGTGGTAAGGAAGCAGACCTGTGAAGAAGGGTCAGTTTATTCTCAGTAATTCTCACACATAGCATAGTGTTTTCTATTAAGACCCAGAAGAGAGGTACAGAAAAGGACATGATGTTACCTCACCAAAAGCCTCCCATGAATTACTCATTTTTATCCTGTGCAAGAGGAACATCCACTTTCAGTCTGACTGTGTGCACACAGACTTCTCTGTTTGCACATTGGTAAGAGGTGGAATTTTCAGCTATGGGGTTAATGTCTGCTTGCTTATGTCCCCCTTCTTTATCTGTATCTCTTTTACTCGTGAGAGTTTCAAAGTGACAGAACCGTGCAAGTAATCCTTTCTTCATTCAGGAAAGGGAATTTTAGATGCTGGTCAAACAGTAACAAGAAATTAATATTCTGCAGAAAACAACCTACTTTGTCACAACAGAAGAGGGCAACCTAAAACCATTTCACTGCTCGCATGTCAACTGTCCTAGCCACAAACCCCTCATAAAAGCAGTGTAGCACCTTGTCAACAGGGCCAGAGGGGATGAAGAATTTATATTCAAGAGCCTTTTCAAAGCTAGGAGCACCACTCATAATATCCGCATTTCCATCTTCTCCCACACAGCCATTTCAGTTTGCACATGATCATAACTGCTGAAGCACCTCCTACTGGGGTTTGGTAGTGGTGTTTTTGAGGGGGGTGGTTTGCTTGTTTTACAGAGTATTTGAATTCTATTTAAGATAATTTTTCTCTGCTGAGCTCTATGAGAAGCAGCAGGCACAGAGGCTGAATTGTCACAACAGCAACAGAGGCATCTGTTGTCCTCAAGCACCCCAAGCACTAGGAAGATGTAGGCATAGCTTAAAGGTTCAAAAGGTACCTAAGTGAAGACAATGATGAATAAATAACAGCTAAGGAATTAAAAAAATAGGAAAAAGAGAATTATGTGTATATGATACCATTTCTTTGTGCACAATTAAAAATTTAAAGTGCCCATAATCCCCTAAATCAATCATTGTAATGAGGTTTGCTATGATGCTTTGAGGTATTAAGGGGTTGGGGGTGGGAGAAGCTCACTTTTATCTTCATCTGTCAGAGGCAGAAGTATGAAAATAGCCTGGAAGTATCAATACAAACAGAGATTTAAGATTACAAATGAGAAATACACATTTGTGGTAATCTGAGGTGACACTGCTATATTTGTTGTTTGGCTGTATCTGAATAGAAAGGAGGAGGGCTGAAATGGAGAGTCTGGAAGGAAATGGTCAGAAAGAACTAAAATTAAATTAGAAACAGAAATTAAATAAACAGAAACAGTGGAGCCCTTGACTGAGTCAAGCAAAGGGGGCTGTGCAATCACATTCATCTGAATACAGAATGTTAAATATATTTACTACTACAGCAGCAAATCAAGAGATTTAAGGTTAAAAATGAGAAAACATACATATTTATGGTAATCTGAGGTCACACTGCTATATTTGTTGTATCTAGTAATCAAGTATCTAGTAGTTCACTCAAGGCAGATTTTAAAATGTATCTAAATATCAAAGATACAGGTACTCTGGCACATTCTCCTACAGTATGCACATATACATACCTGATGCATCAAGGGGGAGTCTCAGAGCAATCCTTTCACTACTCTGGATAATACACTTTAGTTACTATACAAATAACAACAGCAAGCCACTAGGAGCTATTAACTGCTGAAAATATGCACTTTTTTGTGCCTTAATACTTATTTAATCCAACCATACAACCCTTTCCACATGCAAAGCTTGTACTAGTGAACTATATTGGTAGAAGAGGGAACTACGTAAACCAAATGTAACCTCAGATTGCAGACATAGTTGAGCAAGGTCAAATCAACTACAACAAATTGAAGCATTCAGCAAGAATAAAGGAATCAAAATGGAACATGCTGCAATGAAGTGATGAAGATATAAAGGAAGGAAAAATTTTTACCCCTAACCAATCTTCCTCTACACATATGCCTAGCATTGGAAGTGTACAGGAAAGAGTATTGAACTCCAAGTGGTGGGGAAAAGGTGCACTCCTCCCTCTGTACATGAAGTGAGACAACAGGAAGGTATCACTTAGACCCTCCAGACAGTAAGAGCAGTCAAAACAGGGACCTCTGCATATCCTAAGAATATCCAACCGTGCTGACTATGGTTTCTCTGCTATAATTGCTTCATCTTTGTCCTTGCCCTTCATTGCTCTGTATACTTCCTATCTTTGCTCTTTTTCCTTAGCCTCTCTCAATGCTGTATCTGATTTAATTCATTCCCTTCTCATAAAGACGATTCCATATCCCCTGAGATTATATTTTTGACCACTCTATTGTCCAGCCTGTGCTCATACTGCTTTCCCATAATCTAAACACTATTAGGTTGCATATACTGTACTACTGCACATATATTAATACTCATCTTGATAGAGCTTAATTACTACTAGGTCCTTAGTCATTACCACAATAAACATATAAGTACAATAAGTGATCACTGTAATTGCACAAACACAATAATCACTGCAACTGTAAAAACACTTTTAGCATGGCATAGGTATAACCTCACCAGACAATTGCATAATTCTAATTACATTCTTTTTTCTTTTCTAATTGGTACAGAAAGAATGCTGACAATCCCCAAAAAGTGCTTCAATGTTATCTTACACCACAAAGCTTAATCACAGATAACTGCAAATATGTCAGAAGGAGCAGGAAATGTGTCTCTGTAGCAACTAATTCTGCTGACCATCCTGCTTTTCTGTCATCAACAGGACATAAAGTACTGACATGGTTAAAAACTACATTTCATCACCTTTATTTACCTAATTCAAATAATCACATTTATGGTGGTTGTCTAAAGTAAAAACATATTCCCTGTCTTCATAGGAAATCACTATGCTTACCTGCATGTGGTCTAACTTACTGAGCAAATAGCAATAACAGAGTCTTCTTAGGTTTAACATTCATTAAGAAATTCCCAAGACACAGAGTTTCCAGTGGCTAATGTATTTATTAACTAATCTGAAAGCACACAAGTCCTGTAGGAAATAGTATTTTAGTCCAAGTAGGACTTATTTTCTGTTGGATACTAAAGAATAGGTTCCATGTATGGACAAAGAATTGATTACAGAGAAGTACCTAAGTCTGGTTTTGACCAGCAGATTGGAAGATGAAATCACAGGCCAGAATTAATATACTGTAAAAATAAGAAACACTGAACTCATTAAAGAAATATACAGTTGTATATATTTAACACTCATGTATCCGATTTTCCTGGAGTACTGAAGTAGACACAAATCCCGTCAAAGTGCTGAGAAAGAAAGTTGGGTAGATCAGTAGATTCAACAGTGTCAATACTAATACAGCCCAACAGTGATATGAATTCAGTCTGATGAAGGCATGACACAGCAGAGAGGACACAGGATCAGAGCCATTATTTCTATTCAGAATCTTCCCAGGTGGTTCAGTAACAGTATTCTGGTAGACCATACACAGCTTTTCTCTCAACATTTTAAACTCTGCACATAAGTAACCTCTATACAGTTACACACCAGAAAAGAAAAAAATCTGCTAGAGTTTTTATAGCTTTCATTACTCAGCTGTGCTTTTAAGATTCCTACACCATAAGCTTGGAAGAAAGTAAAAAATAACTTCTGCCCTTCTAATCCAAATATTTTCATGTATTAAAAAAAAAAAAAGCCAAACAAAATCTCATTTATCAAAGACTGCAATTGAATTAGTCCTTTTAGAATAAATCTGTTCAGTTATATCCTTTTTATTGCAATTGTCCATTTGGATTACAGTCTGTGATAGCAATACGGCAACAGCTTTTGTTTAGCCAGTTCACATTGACAATGATACTAGTAAATTAAATTGTAAAAAACCAGGGCATCTTTTTCTTGTGTAATCAAGATTTCTCTATGTGACACTTAAACCTAGATGAGCAGCTCTGGAGCAATCCCAGCCCACTGCAGTCAGAAGCAGGTTTGTTACCAGCGTAAGTGAGGTGAGAATATTGCCCACTTGTCAGACAAGAAATACAAGAACGCATTTGCCTTTTACCTTGTAACGGTCAGACCTTGCAGTCTGGACATTGCTGAGAGTTTGAGCATGCAAGGACAACTGGGTTTTATTTCTTTATTTATTCATTCATTTATGATAAACTTTTCAATGGTATGCACAATTCTCTGTGCACATTAACTGTCTATAAGCTATGAAAGACTGGGATCACATGGATTCTTCTGGAAATTACATTTTGCTTAAAATGGGCCTCATCAAATTGAAACCAATCAAGAGAGACATTCACCATGCTCTCAGTGAGGTAAGCTGGCTTCTTATGAGATGATAAAGCTGTTACAGACCTGCACAGCCTCCATAAATAGATGGACGACTGCGTATGGGAATAAAGGCTTGCTGTGCAGACGTTACATCTGTGACTTCAGCTGACTGATCCCCAGTCTATAAAAATTGAGTTGCACAGTGGTTATACACCTGAAGAGGAAAACTGAATATTTTTGGGAAAAAACCCACACACAACAGTTTACCAAACCTCCCCTCTCCTTCTCCAAGGAATTTTTAACAATACAATCCAAACTTCTATGTAACATGACTTAATAGCATCAGCTCAAAACAAGAGAAAATCTAATACAGAAATAAATAATCATGAAAAGCATCCCTGATCAAGAATCCAAGAATATCAAACCAAAAAATGCATTGAAAGTCTACAAGTAAAAAAGCTGTTTAAAGTATCAAAGTGGCTTTGAGGTGATACCTCTTACTCATACAGATGACAGAGCAGGAAGTTTTCACTGAAGCCTGAAACACAGACTCAGCCTCTGTTTTAAAGAGCATGGACACCTTTCCTTTCTTACTTTACCCCAAGTTTCATTAGTATCCTTGACTACACACTGAATACTTCACAGACAGACTGAAAAAGTACAGGTAACAAAATTACAGAGTCATAGAATGGTTCCTTCTCCCGCTTAACTGAACCCAGCTGTCAGTTTAGATAAATAATAGTTTATAAATACTTTAAGACATGTGCAATACAGTGTCTGCATACTGGAGTTTACGGGTGAACTTTCAGTATCGGATATAGGATGGTAATCAACTACACCCTTCCTAAATACAGCCCAAATTCTAGCAGCTGTATAGCCAATTGGCCAATACGATGTATGGCCAATTAGCCGATATGCCAATTTCACTGGCATATTTAAGTTTCTTAAACTTTCTTGCATATCTAAGCAACTGAGTTTTCTTCTAAAATCCTCAAGCTCCTCCAGGAATTCCCAGCAACTGAGGCAGGCATCACCTGTCCAACACAAGCATGTTGCAGATGAGGTATGGAGCTCCAATACGCCAGCATTGGTATTTTTGCACTATGCTTCTAAAACTGAAGCTTTAAGATGCAGTAGAAGCAGCCCCCTCAGCCACGAGCAGCTGGACCCAGCTAGGCAGAGTATATTGCCAGTTTTCTGAAGTATGGCTTAGACACAGTGTCTGTGAACCACAGCTCCAGGCTGCACTGAATTTTATATTTAGAGCTGAATATTTCATAAGTCTCAGATGCAAGGTTCTTCGACCACACTTCTATTTGCAAAAGGCAGTGGAAAGTGCAAGTGGTACAGACCCAGGAAGGATAAAGTACCAGGATCCCAAACTATGAGGAAGACAAGAATGACTATTCTATAGGCATCACTCCAGTAAATAAATCTATAATACATTACCTTGTGGCAATTACTCCTGCGCAACTACATCTAAAAATAGTCAATATCATCAGGGCTTTCTACTGAACAACCCCAAATCCATATACTTACACAGCATAGACTGAAAAAGTTTGGAATTCCACTCCTGTTGCTTTGTTTTCAGTTATTTGCTCAATAATAAAGCAGACATTATGTGGGTCTCTAAAAGTGCTGTAGCAAAAGGGTTGATCTCTGAAGTGAATCCATGCAGCTCCATTAAAGTTCATGAAATCACATCAGCTGAAGATGTGCCCTACACTATACCCACTGACTGTAAATAAAGCCTCGAAATGAAGTAACTCCAGGCTAACAAGGCAGTTAGCCTGTTCTAGCCCTGCTTCTGTCGGTATAAACTAAAGCTTCACTACTGATCTTCAGAAGCCAGGTGCACTTTATCAACAGCACTTGTAACTTCACATCCCAAGCCTCCACTGAAAGGGGTGAGATTATGTGAGTGCAAAGAACTTTGTGAGGGCAACTGCTATAATCCTGTACAACTGGATGATGATGAGGCACCATTTCAGCAAGATTTATGGTTTTCTCGACAGGGAATGAGAAAGTTTTTTAAGCAACCTATTATCATCTAGGTCTCAAAAGATTCTTTTAAACTGCAGAAGACAGGAATTTCTATTTTGTATACAAACTTGTACCCTCTTCCTCTCTACATTATTTAACACACTGTGTAATATACATTCTTATGTCAGTGAATGAGGAGAGCAAATATGACAGCTGACCAGATATGCACTGGATTTTTATTAACTTTATCGTAGCCTCCCAGGCTTATCAAAAAGATATATATATATCTCAAATATCTGATCTTTTGTAACCTTTACATAATACTGATACTCTCACAAATCCCTCTTGACTTCTATATATACACATAACCAATGAAAAAACTACAGCAAATGAAATTAAGATAAAGTATTTGTGAGAGCTAACACATAAAACCTAACTTGCACCTGAGAAATTAAATGCTTTTTAAAACAAAAGTCCAAAATACTATTCAAAATCTGTTCTGTCATTTGCTCCCATATACAAATCTCAGATGACAGAACGTGCAGAGCTTGTTTTTTTCCCATTAACAACTCTACTCCAAGCTAAGTAGCACTGGGACCATGCTTGCTCCCAGTTCTGCAGCATGCACTCTAGCAGTATACAGTCAAGTATGTTTTCAAATGTACCTGTATCTCTATTTACAGGACTTCAAGAACAGGGAGTAATGTGACACATTTTCAGTGTCTGAGGAACAAAGACTAAACCTTCTACTGAGAGGATACTTCTCCTAAAAGATGCCCTGATCCTTGTCTTATAAAAAGGTTTTATTTCTCAATAGAAAAGTATATTTAAAAACACAATTATTAGCGAAAAGCAATATAAAACTCTCCAGTTTTAACCTCATAAAAGTTTAACAAAACATAAATATCGTTTACCACTTACATTCCTATATACACACCTTGCATTAGATAGTTAAACAGGTAGAGAGATCACTTAGAAATGAATGGCACATGGCAACCACATGATATTCAAAATTCATGTCACACTGCAAGATCACAGAAACACAAGGAGCAGCTTAAAAGCCTCAGTCACTGGATTCTGCTTTGTTCTCTTTACAGCTATGTTCCTCTTTTCTCTGCAATAATGCACCAGTTTCCATGGTCATAGCAGGAAGAAAGTATCTGAAGCTCAGGCACACTCTCTTCTACCAGAGAGCACAACTCCCCTTCCCGAAAAACATGGTAGTAACGCATGAAGGCTTTTGTATCCAACGTGGCATCAGTCTGGTCCCCAACAGACACTGCTGAATCCAAAGCAGAGTCAGTGGAGTCAGTTGTTGAAGTTCTTTTGAAAGACTTGCTCGCATTAGACTTACCAGCACCATCCTTATTACAACCACAGCTGTAGTCCCTGTCTTCCACTGGGCCATTTATACATGAAGCTTCTTCACTCTTGCTCTGAGCAACACTTTGGTGTCCTCCATTTAAACTTAAGTCCCTCAGTGCATCTGTGGCTGGTGACCACTGTGTTTTTTTGAGAGACAGGCTTTCTACAAACACATCATCATCATCTAAACTTTGTTCTTTTAACAGTGCCCCATGGTGACCTAAATCCAAACTGCAATGTCGCGAATGCTGAATGGGTACAGTACTGTTTGCCCAATCTCCTTCATTCTTCGGAGGCTTCATTTTGTCAGCTTGCTTTCTCAAGGCTGATTCATCAAGGGATGTAGAGAAAAACCATGAGCGGAAAGATCTTCCTAGAGCACTGTAAAATCTGTTTTCTTCTTCAGAAATTTTCAGGCAGCAGGCTCTGGACAAGCAATGGTCCATATTGTGGGAATGTTTTGAGTCAGTTTCTGGCTGGAGATTGGTTTGGTAGCTGCAATCAGAGATGACTAGCTGTGCAGGATGTATATCTTGGCTCTTTACAGTATGCACAAACTCACTCTTATCTCCAGATTGATTTGATTCTGAAAAATGCCGTGAGCACAAGGCCTTGTTCCATGGAACAAGTACGTCTTGTTTCTCAAAGCGACGATTCTTTTGTTCCATAGCCCAAACATAGATCATCATCTGGCCTCCGGGTATCAATACCCTTGCCATTTCCTTTATTGCTTTGATTCTTCTTTGTTTAGTTGAGAAATGATGGATCACTGTGAAAAAGGAAAGGCATTATGTATTGAATATTAGTAAGGAGATAGCATTTTTGTCTTCAACCTGTTCTATGTGTTCAGTCATTGTAGTTGCCATATTTCAAAAATCACTCACTGCAAGTCATCAACACTGCTGAATTCATTGGTACCACAGAGCAAGCTTACCTCAGAAGGCTCTTTTTCACATTTATGTTCAATGGATAAAACCAGGAAAATCCTGAAGAAGGAAATTCACTAATATCAAAATAGGGATTCAAGAAACATCAGGCATATAAGATGGAGGTTTTGGTTTCTCTGCATTGCCCATAAAAGTTCATAGCATGGCTTGCTTTCACTTAAATGCCTGGCCTTTAGGTGAGTTAGGTAATATTAAGTTCAGCTTTAATTTTTGGGACACATTTCAGACATACTGAACATATTTTCATACTGAAAACAGAAAATCTTTTCACCATGCAACAAATACAGCAAAATGTAGTATCATTAAAATGATACTTTGTATGTTTGTATCAGTGCACTTTCTAAAGAGCTAGTGAGAAAAATGAAACAGAAATATTTTCCACTGCTTTAATTTTATATAAACTTATTGCCTTTATAGATTGCTTTGGAGGAAAAAGGAAGTATCTCAGTCTGAGAATGATGATTTTTTGTTACATTATGTTATTATAAATAATTATCAAATTCAGAATAAAACTATTGATCATTATTTTTCAATTTTCTTTCCAGGATAATTTCCATATTTTCCAATTTCACTACAATGTGAAATGAAGCTACATTTCAATATTTCTACAGTTTCTATCTTACTATTTACCTAAAGGAATCTATTATAACAGCCAGAGAATAGCTAAGACAGCTATTTTCTCTCAGAAACATTAACTTGCACTCAGATACGTCACATTGCTCATATCATTCTATATGTGATTAGTACTAGATTTGATTCAATCAATTGCATAAAGAGGACTGATTCCATAATTTGTTTCAAGTGGACTTGGAGCCAGCCACTTCCACATGCAAAACATTCAGTCTACCCACATAAAAAGATACAATAATAATAATATATGTTCTTAGCTGAAGACATCTCCATACCACCAGAAAAATTAGGTTATCTTTATACGTGCTGCTTGATAGTAGCCAATTCTACTTGTAGAAATAGTGTTATTTCAACACTGCAGTTATGCAAGTGTGTCCAACTAGCCCTGTCTTTATTCAAAACAATGATGAAATTACCAAGGGGAAAAAAATATATTTTTCACTACAAGCCAAGAAAAGCATTCTTGGCAGTTGATATTAACTGGGCTCTCACAAGCAGCTGAGAACACAAGATAGCAAACTCTGAGAAAAGTTCCCTGGTGTATGTGGTCAGTGTTCTTTTCCAGTTACTCATGACTCTTGTTTAGTATTTTCTTGAACAAGATGGGGAGACAAGAACTGATATTTTCTCTCATGCTGAAGCTAGGCCATATACCACCATAGAAGCTCCTGGAAAACAATACCAAAACTGACAGAGACAGCATAAGCGTGTAAGCTTAGTTCACCAGAAAGTAAGTGCCAATCAACCAACAGTATCTGTACAAGCTCTAAGCAATTAATTTAATGGGTTAAGTATTTTTCATGGATAAAATGCTATAATCTGGTGGTCCTGCAGAAATTCAAACCCTTTATACAGGATTATACCAGTAAAGCCAAGAAGAGTATTTGACTATGACATAAACACTTGCTATTCTCTGGAATGTGATGAAAAACACTTATTTAGAATTAGATGGACACAAGCATACCATGTCTCTATCCAATAGGAATTAAAATCCACTGTTGTTAACGAACAGATACCATGTGATTTTCTAATTTTGTCAGGCCTATAGCTGGTATAAACACTAGGTAGGTACACTATACTTCAAAGTCAGATGATCTGATAGCACTGAAATTATGCTTGAAGACCTGAAATGTTGATAGGGCTTACTGGTTAACTAGCCAACATGAAAGCAAAGTAATGTAGATACTGCTTGCACATTAATCACCCTTGCTTTCACCTTGCACATGTGAAAATACATTTGAAAATACATTTCTATCAATCATATTACAAGTAGTTTGTTTATTGCTATCAATAACTATCATGCTTTATATTTTTGCTGATACAGTGAAACAGCCTGAAAGAATTTCAAGCAAGTATAGAGCTAAAAATATAGACTGCAACTGGGTACTCTTAACCCTTTTCCAGTTTATACTGGAAAAAAAAGTTTATTTATTCCCTCATTAAAAAAAAAGTTTATTTATTCCCTCATAAACCCTTTTCCAGTTTATACTTCTCAAATTATGAGTAGTATTTATAAAAAGAGACGTCAGAGGAGTTAAGATGCTGAGATGCCTCACTCATTTTAGACAACAGGCACTTGTATGGCTCCAAGTCTTATTTCAATACTACTCTAAGAGAAATTTGAATTCATAGCATAATAGTTAACTTGAGCTTCAAGATCTGCTACAGAGAAAGCAAGTTTTCATTTCAATGCATTTGCTGGTCAAAACAGATCCTAAGGAGGAACCAAGAGTTTATCTTGACCACCTAATCTGTTTAAACCTTGTCCATGTTTATATAAGTTTTTACGTGTTTAAAATGGATGCTGGAAGGAAATCTTTTCTCAACAGGGTGAACAAGACCACATATAAACAAATAAATGATGCACATACTTCCCTGGTCAACAGCACCTCTGTGCAATGGAACTAATTCTTTCGTTTTTCATGTTTACTACGTTCATTTCAGTAATATCTGCTGTGTTTTGAAGGGAATTGTTTCCAAACAAATTTAACCGAACACGTGGAAAGAAAAGGATCTCTAAAAAAATTCTCATTTGCTGTGGGCCAGCATGCATGTGTGTTCTCTTACCGCCAATGGAAATGACTGCATTGAAGCACTGGTCCCTGAAGGGAAGGTTAAGGTTGTCACACACCAGAACTTCTTCATCTTTCTTCCTTGCAATTTCTACCAACGGTCCACAGTAATCACAGCCGAGATTATACACCTGACTGTTGACACTGAGATACTTCCCAGTTCCACAACCTAAAGAAAAGAATGTTACAGCAGAAGTCATATGTTCCAAACATTTGCTATCCCTCCCAAAGCAGTGAAAATAATGGGAGTGCCTTCCTAATTCTAAGGTTTCCTGGAAAACAAAATGAAGCCTTGTTCCTACTAGCCTAATTGCTGCAGGGCTCATTTGGACTGCTTGAAACTGTATGTTCACATGATAAGGAACATAACAGTACCAACATCACCAATGAAAATACTCATTACACAGCCCTGTGTATTACCAGGTTACATGTATTTCTTTGGGGAATAAGGGTAAGTGTAGGTGGGAGGAGGAAGGAGTGGTCCTTTGCAGCCATTATTGCATATCTTAGAGCAAAAAACCCCATGCTTGCTTCATAGAATCAGAATCATATTGAGCCTTTGTATCACCTGGTATCTTGTTTCCAACAATGAGCATAAATGGGCACCCAGGAAAGAGTAAGAGCAGGGTAATAAGCATTATGACCCTTTTCATCAATACCCTTCCAGCTTCCAACTACTTTCTATTCAGGGAATTTCCTGAAGAGTGTTTTGTCCATTTAGTGACCTGCAATAGATCTCTCTTCCAAGTCCTTTCGCAGCCTTTGCTAAACCCCACACAGCACATCTCTACTGCATTTCATTTCTTCTCAAGAAGTCCTAAACCACAGCTTTCACTGGCACAAGTTAGAGAGGAGAAATTTAACTCAGATACAGACTTGAAAATAACTGTGAATCATAAATATTCCTGCCATGTTGCAGGCATGTCCTCTTTCTGCCTTGGTGCCAATGTATTATAATGCACGTAAAAGTAATTAACTGTACCAGAATGTCTTCCACCCAAAAGTATGTCTTCTCAAGGACTGTGCTGTACTAAATTGAAATCTTTCAGAGTGTTCTTTAATACCACATGCATAACAGGCGGGTTTCAAAATTAGATTAGGAAACATTCACTGCAGTTATGGGTCAGCAGTGAAGAATAATTTCTGAAGGTTGACAGCCAAGCAGTGGGGTAGCAGTTTGGCAAAGAGAACCATCTCAGTACTGGTAATTCAGTTTAAAGGCTTGGAGTTATCTTTAGAAACATCACTGCTTCTTGCAGCACTGCTGCTCTCGCTGATGTTAATGTGCACCATTATCTAGAGAACTGCTGGAGAACAGCACAACACTTCAGTGGTGAAAAAAGAGCATATTTCTGAAGTATAAAGCAAGCACTACTCTTTGAAGTAACACTTGAGAAAAATGAAATAGATTTTTATTATTAATGCAGTTCAAGGAATATATGCAATAAAACATGCACCTCTCCACATTAGAAACCATAAGTTTTTAAATTAGTATAATGTCTTATTGGTTACTGTGTTTGCAGAAGAAACACATTTAGGCAAATGTACATTAATTTAGAAGACTCGCTTAATACATGGCTTTTGTTGGAGTGCTTTTTAATCACAGTGAGGTTTTGGAAGTAGAGGGTTCTCTCTGGAATGAAGCTAAATAGTGACAACACTCCCAGTACTCTAAAAATCTACATTCCCTTTTAAATGAGTCATCAGGAGGGTGGACTCCTTCATGAAGCTGTTAACAATGGCCATGCTATTGTCATTTATTTTGATGAATGAACAATAATAAGGCAATTAGATTAAATGATATTTTAATAAAAGGTAGCATTAAACAGATAATGAAATTATCAATTGAAGATCTCATTTTGAAAAATTTAGTGCACTAGGCAACCCTCCTCCCAAACTACATACCAAAAATACACACAGTAGTTAGATTCCTGTATATCTTATTAAACCTCATAAAAAGAGGCACCTTGTGTGCCTTGATGAGAGTATTATTATTGTCAGCTGTAAGCATCTACCCATGCATTTAAATTATTTCAGCTGAAAATGTAACAGGGTGATCTTAAGCTTTCAGGAACCACTGTGATACCTGCTGATAAAGCCTCAAAGAACTTCAGCTAAGCTTCAGATGACTTCTGTTGTGGTGATAAAAAACTTTGGCTGAGAAATAATCATGTTAAGCTGACTATTGAATGAGTGTATACCATAGGATATTTTTACAGAAAATGGTTCAGACATAGAAAAGAAGATAAACATTCAAAATAAAAGCAATCAAGTATTTTGGAGGTACTGCTCAACAGCAGCACAGCTATATATTATCTTTTGATTATGGCCTACAACATCTTCAAATTATGTTTTTCTCTTATAGAATAAGGCAGATGAATAATTTATTGTGTACATCTATTACACTTCGCTGTATAAAAGCATTTTATTAGTCTAAACAGAGAGGAAAATCCAATGGTGCAAAGCAGCATCTGTTTTGCAATGACGGGCTGTATAGAACTGAAGTCATAACACAAAGCAAACACAACAGGAGCTGGACACCCCTAAATTTTATGTAGGTGCAACAGAAAATCAAGGTATAAATTGAACATGTAGGGAAAACAACACCATAGCAAGAAAGTGAGGTTTTGGTGTCTGTATTCAGGGTCATAGGGAGATTCTCAGATCACAGGTTTTTTTTCAATAGCAATCACATCAGAAGATTTCTCTTAAGATAAAGCCTTGAGAGGCAGAGTTTCACAACAAATGAAAAGCAATAAATTGCAGACCAGCAGTACTTAAACCAAGAGATCTACAGAAACCAAAATATGAAATAATTGAGCTATTAACACTGCTCTTTAAAAAGGGCTCCAGGGGAATGACAGACCACTAAGCCTGTGGGGAAACTGATAGATTAAAGCTTAGCTCAACAAAAATAATGCAGAAAATGTATTTACTGGCTATCTGATAAACTGTCAAAGAAATAGAACAAGTGTTATATGGCATTTATTATGGGTTTATAAACAATTTAAAAAAAATCTTTAAACCAAATTTAAATGAGTTTTAAAAACAGTTGCTCTGAAGGATACATAAGGCAAACTGATAAAGCTTATAAAGACTCTTTCACATCACCTCAAAGAACGGCTTACCTATATCAGCGACGAGACTGCCAGGTTTCTGCTCCAGCAGGAAGTTTCGAACACGAGGCCACGCTTTGCTCTGCAGATCATTAAAGTAGGCAGCTGTATTTTCATACACACTATGCACGTGCTGCTTTTCTAGTTGGGTAGCCTCATGTTCCATCCTGAAAACATAATGAAGAAAGATTATGTACAACAAAAAGCAAACTGTTGTAGAGTAGACTTTCATTCAATAGGCATGCATTATTTAGGACATTGTAAGTTTACAATCATAAAATCACAGCCATCATATTTATAAAATGGGCTTTACTCAAAGGATATGATTTTACTTCATGAAAGTCAAGAAAAAAATGGAACGTATCATCTTGCCTGAGGAGCATTATATGACTGCATGTCCCTATACAATAATATGCACATATCTAAATAAGTTCACCAATGTAGTAAAAGCTTATGTGGTGCAAAACAGAGACTGTATTCAGCAGAAGTGCAGAATGACTGAAAATAGGACATTAAGAACAGACTTTCCAGTTGTAGCTAAGGTGAGTAAGTAGGAAAACTATTATTAGTACGTTATGTGAAATACAACCTGGATCCTGAAAACAAAGCCCCTAAATCACGCAAAAATCATTTGTGATGTATGTACCCTCTAGAAGTGATGAGTTGGTTGAAATTTTTCAGCAACAAAACCATGATTTCCCTGCTCCCACTCCACTTCATTTCTTAGTGAAGTATTTTAGTTTAGTGATTCCTTTGAAAAGTGTTACCTTCTTTGACTTTTTATATTACTCACACAGAGTGGATGCAGACACTGAATCCCTTTATACAGAATCTTAGGTCTTCCTTAAGATTTCCATTCATCCAAGAATCAATCAGGTCAGGCTTTAACATCTGATGGAGGCTGATTCAAACTCTTAAGGCATTTTTTAAACTAATTCAAACTGCCTGTTTATTCAGGAAATATTCCTTCCCATTATTAAACCAAAACATATTTCATTGTCCAAGTACTCAGCAGAGATTAAAGCCTGTTTCCAAACTTCTACCAAGAAACTAAGCAATACATACCAAGATGAAGTTATAAAAGTGACTCCTTTGTCTGCGTTTGAAAATGTCAGAAGTACAGACTTAAACATACAAGTTCTTCTTTTGCTTTCCTTGAGTGTGAAATAATATATATTTTGGAATCATAATAAAAAAGTTTCTGTCATTTTTACTGTTTAAATAAGTTATCACGAGAAAAGATTTAAAATATTATGCATAGTAACAAATCATGTGAGCTCCTCAAAACACCTGTACCACAACCACAGTCTTTTTAATTTATAAAATGGGAGATAATCCCAGTGACTGAAAAAATTAATGTACTTCAAGTTAAGTGTGTGCAAGTGCTTACAAGAATAGCACGTAAAACTTGATCCATTTCACTGGTTTTACATACTCTGCTATGGAAGAGGTCGGGCCAAATTGTTACAACTGTCACAGTCTATTCTGACTATAGTATCTATGAATATTTCTGTTCAAAACATTTATGTTCGATGTTTTCACAGTCCTTTCCTTTTTTCTTACATGACCCACAATTTTCTTTAATGATGCATTATCTCACCTTTTACTAGCTGAATATATCTATATAAAATTCAGTAGCAGTATAGTAAGTTTCTAGTAGGCACATTTTCAGTGTCATCTTGAAGAGCAGAAAACTACAACAGACTGAACCACAGAAGTTGACAGTACTGAAACACAGGCTTGAAATGATATTACATGCACCAGAAGTTATTCAATCAGAACTTTTTCTCAGAATGCCATTTCAAGTTCTGTTGTCAGAAATAGGATGGGTTAGTTGCAATAATTTCAAGCAATGATTCCCGTGAGTCAAAAGCCCATTTTTTTTGATCCTCACATAAAACAAATTGGGTGCTTCATGTCTGCAGCTATCTTTCTTCTCTGCCTCAAAACATACTCCATTTAGTTGTTCAATTGCCTAGAAATCCTCTATTTCTAAGTACAAATTCCAAAGACTACCAATCATTTATTTTGCTTTGTCAACTGATAAACTCTTTGCTTTAGTTTATATTTCATGTTTGGTTACTACATGGTTCAGTGTTTCCAAGTGTTTTTATCCTTCCACCTGAAGCTCTTTGTTCAATCTTTTTAGTTCTTAAAAAAAAAAAAAAAGAAAAAGAAAGAGAGAATGCTACAGGAATTTCAGTTTATACTAACTACAGAAGTAGCTGTTTGAAGTGAATGCTAATTTGAGTATTTTAAATAAACACAAAAGTCAACTTGGACTTGACACAGAACATGGTAAGGACTTTCCCATTGACACAATGTTTTATTATACTTTCCCTAAAATGTCTTTATCGAGTTCCAACGTAAGCTGAAATTTGGCTTAGTTTCCTACTTAATCCCAAGACCATTAAGTTTCTCCTTTAACTTTCTCATTCACTGGAACTGGTACTGAGTCTTCTGCTATACAGGACATGCTGGAGACTCCCATGTATTACAACACTACATTAAGGGTTATCGTTCTTAGAAACACTTAATAAACATTGTCAAGATATTAATTTGGTTATAATCTTAGAACAACAGTAGTTTATTAAAATACAAATGATCTCATTTAGCCTTTCATTAGAACTTCTATTTCAGCTGACTGTTTCTATTTTGTAGACTGACTAAGTCACATGATGAAATTAGACTTGTCAATGTGACTTTCCAGTCAAGATCCATAACACCACCAGGTTTTACTTTGCAGCACAGCAGGGAAATGTCTTAGTAACAAATCTTTTCATTTCAATGTTTACAAAAGGCAAGAGACCTGTGGAATCTGACCAGACCTGCAGCTGTACCAGTTTCAGTCAAGTCTAACATCACTGAAAACACAGAATGTCATCAGATACTTAGAACTAGGTAACTTCACAAGCCAAACTCAATACCTCAATTTCTCTTTATAAACAAATATAACCATTACAACTTCTTTACCTTGAAAGTACCATACAGTGTCTCTGTTGCACACAACTTGTAGAAAGCATTCAGTTCATCCAACTTCTGGATTGCAACCTCCAGGATAATCACAAAATCTGTTTTGCAAAGGAGGAAATGAAAATCCAAGATGTCCCACTGCTTCAGCATCTGCTTCAGCTCTCATTACCTGGAAGCTGTCTCATAAGAGCTCCAATAAGCAAAGAGAAGAAGAGCAGAAGACGTTTATTATGGACACTGTCCCCATGCTCAGTTCTTCTTTTTGTGTGTGCTTATGCTCTTGTCAAAGAGCTCTTGCAGAGACTAGGAGCAGAGCAGGAAGTGTGCAGCAAATTGGCACCCAGCTGCTCAGTCACTCTGCAGCAAGTCTTGACAAGTCCCCAAAATGTGTGTGTAGCTTAAGAAATGTCAGCCTCCTGCAAACAAGCAGTTTGGATATCAAATGAAGAGCTGGACTCTCTTCCATTTCAGTGCTTCCTGGTCATCTAGGTTTCTATCATGAGACTGCAACAGGCTCTTGTTGCAGCTCATATATGAAGTGACAAAACTGGATGAAAGCTGCGTAGTTTCTGTAAAACTGGCAGGAAAATGGATCACCAGTTCATCACATCTAACTGTGGTATATGAACAAAACTGTTTGAAACTATTGACACTTTCCTACATCGTCATTTTCCTTCTTTGATTTGCTTTTTGGGGTTTTGATTTTGGTTTTGGTTTAAAGCAATATTAAAAATAAACTAAAATATTATAGCTTTCCAGAGGTAAAATGAATTGTACAAACATAGGATATCATATGTTTTCATAGCTATGTATCTCACTAAAAATTCCCTGACTCCAAGGTAACCTAGTTTCTTCCTTTTCCATTACCATTTTGCAACTTTTTAGATAATTAACTTTTCAAGGATACTGCTTTTAAGGAGAGTCATGTTGCTCAGATGTTTTCTGTCGCTGCTGAAATAATAACTACATTTAACCATGTGACCTTGAAATGACAACAGCCAAAAATTAATAAACCCAGTTTCCAACATTTAAAACAATGAGAACTATTTTTGGGGGTGTTAAGACTTTTTTGTTTGCTTTTGAAATTGTCTGAATTCTGATTGTGACTGACTGCATTAAATACCTTATCCTCAAGCAGACAAAACAGACACCGGCTCCCTTACGCAAAGTGTGCCCTGACACTGAAGGACAGGAGGTGTTCAGTTCAAAAACTCTGTCTCTATGACAGCCTACCTAAAGCTCTCCACACCTTCCTGCAGTTCTTCTGAATCCCTTGCAGCTCTCCTTATCTACCACAAGTTACCCTCTCACACCCATTCAAGACTTTTACATCTTCTTCTGTCTCCCTTCGCATGTGCTATGTCACCACCGCTATTTTAATTTCATATACAATACTGTGAAGTCTTGACCTGGCTCAGGTTCAGTTCCTTCTTCCCTCTATTTCCAGCCCAGTCACAATACCTGGAAGATGTTCAAAGCTTTTTGCTCAATGCCCTCTTGAAGTACCCTGTGATTTTTCACAGTAGTTATCAAATCCTGCATTGCTCCTATTTGTCTTCAAATCAATTGCTCTTGATTAATTTGAGCCGTAACTTTTCTTTTTGTCTCTTCTCTTGCAACTGCCTATTTTCTCTAACCCTCCAATGAGCAGCAGGAATTTGCTCAACTCAGTTTTAAAGTCAGATAGGCAAGATTTCAGACTCTTAATGAGAGCCCTTCTTATTTACACTCTTCACAGGCTGATGGGAATTCTCAATCCCATTTTGGATCAGGAGAACTCCTACTTTAAAGACCTGTGAAATTCAGCACAGTTGTGTGTCTCTGTTGCCACAGCAACATAAATCTTGGTTACACATACAAATCCAGCTATGGGTGCAATAACTAATTAATGAATCAAACAACATAAGCCACAAGGGCCAGGTCGATATCCCACAATACCCTGCTCTCCTTAAATAAGTTTAGGGTTTTCAAAAGAAATTTCCTTATAAACTGTACTTAGGAAACTGATTTCATCAGCCTCAGATTAACCAGTCTTAGAGCCACAGTAGTTTTACCTGTGGGCAACAGGCAAAGTCCCTGGTCTCATGGTATTCTAGTAAATAAATTAGGGACAGTTGGTTTACATGGCATTGTAGTAGGAGCTGGTAGCATCTGGAAGAGAATATTTAGAGTGGAGTTACCAACAATTCACTATCACACTGGAAGGATATCCCTGGAAAATCTGTTCAGGAGCCTGTTTTGGATGCTCCTCAGTGATTTATTTATGTGATGGATTAAAGTGTAGCATTGTATCTGCAGGCAGACCAAACTGACAAGGGTTCAAATGCACTGGATAATGGTATCAGATTTCAAGTGTTTTAACAGATTGAAAAAGACAACAGCAAAGTGTTGCATTTAGATATGAATAACTAACTGCACAAATGAAGACTGAAAGAGGCAGGATGGGATGACTGCAAGCAATTCTGGGGAAACAGATCCGGGTGCTGTAACATTCGACAGATTTGGCACCATACATGCTATGGTGTTATGGTGCATTTTGCAATATACAGTTGCAAAAAAAGATGAAAACCAGCACATAGAAATAGGGCAGACACTTGCAAGTTACATAAAATTGTTCTCCTGCAGTCAGCACTGCTGTTGTATCAGTTTATGTCAAATTTCAAGCAAGAATATTACAGAAGAGAACAAAAATTATCAGAGATCATTGTAAATCTCTAACAGATCAGAAACCAAGTAAACCTCTGGGAAAGATGATTGCTTCAAATCATTTGTCCAGAACATCATACAAGGAGGGCTGCTGCAAAGTGAGAGGGAGTAATCTTTTACAAAATGAAGGGTAGACAAATAATAGTGGGCTTGAACTACAGCAAGGAAGACACAGGTGAGGTACTTTAAGAACAAGAAGGACAGAAAAGCACTGGAAATGACTGTGAACTGGGTAGGTCATGGAGCCTCCATCAATGGGGTCTTAAAAACATTAGTTCATTAAGCACCTGTCAGGAAATAAGTTGATGCAGTTAATGAAGCTTCAGGGGAAGGAGATGATGCCTCTACATCTAGCCTTGTGACTCTGTGTGTCTATGAAGTACAAAACTTCAGTCTTTCAAGTTATAAGCAGTATTTCAGTAACCTGCTGTAGCGAAGCAAAAATGAAAGGCTGAAAGGCTGCTTCACAATGTTTATTACTCTTTAACACAGGAGTTGTTTCTATAGCTAAATTATTACAGATATTGAACTAATTTCTTCTCCACTTTCAGCAGGTTTTTTGTTTCCTAAGAGCCCTGCATCAGTACCTCAAAGTCCCTGGCCATGCTAAGCCACTTATAAGCTTTAAATGTAGCTGTTTTCCTTCCTTGGTCACTGCATCTCTCAAACACTTACACTTGTCTTTTCTCCTTATTTACCAGCAGTTAACCAAGCATTAAATATTTAGCATTTTTCATCCTCCCTGATGAATCAATCTACGTGGTCTTTTACAAGTATTGCTGTCATTCTCTGTATCCTCTCCTTGCGTCTGTATTCTTCATGCCAAACCATATTCATAGGAATGTTTGATTCCTTAATGTCATTCCTACAGTTCTGGAATTATAGGTTCCTAAATTCCTTCTGTTTCCTCACACTCTGGGTTTGCATTTAGAGTTCTATTTCCAGATCGATTAGTTTTAATTTATGCAGTATAAATCTCCTTTTTTTCCTGCCCACAGAGCTCATCACTGTTGGTACTTTGATTGTACTTGGTGCTATATACAAACCTTTCTCAATTAAAACAATTTACAAACTGACTTAAGTAAGACATTCAATTACCTGAAAATACATCTTCTGCTGAAACTTAATATCTTAGTAACAGAAAGATGAGCAGCACATTATCAAACAGGATCCCAAATTAAGGTTGTCATTGGTTACCTTTGATCCCAAGATTAAATACAAAATATTGCACAATGAATTACAGCAATTACAGAACTACAAAGTGGATTCTCTTGATACCTTTTATAAACTACTCTTGATTATCACGTTTATTATTACTGAACACATAATTTCTATCTTAAAATATTCATATGCAAACACAGTCAGTGTTCAGTATACTCATCAAATACAGTTTGCAAAGAACAGGTCTTGTGGCAGACAGTATTAGGTATTAAGTTAACCTCAGTAGATGACCGTCAGAATGACTGCAAAGACAGTATTACAACTTTATTGTCCTACATAAGTGAAAAATCTGACTTATTAGCTTTTACTTGTTTTTGCAACTGTTAGTCATACAAAATCATGTACTTATATTTGCTTTCTTGAGAAAGAAAAGGTGTCTCACATGTCTCTGAGATTAGTACTCCAAGACAAAGGTTGTCTTAAGTACTATCTAATAGTAACTGGATGCTTACACAGCTGACAAAAGCATCTGAATATATAACAGTAATCCTATCGGGATTCAGAGTTAGACCTAGACGTAGAAAAATGCCATTATGTTGTTACTAAAGGGTTGAGGTGTAACCCTCCATAGAGTGTCTGGCCACTGTCACAGACCCAGGCTCTTCAAGTTGCAGCTGTAGTAAACTGAGCAGTGTGAAGGCTTAGTGTCCCTCTACCTCAAAATCGCTAGAAAAGATCCTTCATTTCCATAAATCACCAGAGTTTCACTGAAAGATTGTTTCATTTTAGATGTTTTACAGTACAAATGATACCTCTTTATATAGCTTGATATTTTTAAGCCCTCCATTTTAAGGCAAAGAAAAGCCTTTAAACAAAGCAATTTTTCCCAGTCAGCACGGAAAGGAAAAGCTCCATGAGGGAGCTGAAATTTCACATACACACCACTAAAGCTCTCCATCTGGAAAATATTTTAATACCTTAATGGCCTTCTTAGATATTATTTTTTTCCCAAATCAGTATTTTCCAGGAAATAATTTTATGATGGGGAAAAAGAGTTGATACCTACAAAAATCAGTACCTGGAGCATCAATAGAAATACTTTCTTAGAAAAACTTTGGTCCACAATTAATTTCTCTGAAATTATGACAGGCGGATCTGAATGTAAAGTTCTCCTCAAAATGGAGCATTTTTCAACAGCAAAACACAACCCAGAATATGCAGTGCTTTTGGTCCAACTGTGTTATCATTAAACTTTTTTGAGGAAAAAAAATCAGGCAGGACTCTGTGTCACATTGAGCTTTAGTCAATTCCATAAAGCCTGGCTATGACACAAATATTTATCTTATTTTTCAATAGAGTTGTTTGTTTTTCCCAGTGATTCAGTTGGTATTTCTGTCTCCATGATGAAGGCACACACAGAACTTCTGAAGAACTGGTGTCTGCTGTTTTAAACAAAAAGAGTTTATTATTTTTAACTTTTAAATTATTTCTAAATCACTTCATAAGCATATAAAAGTCCAAAGTATTTTTTCAATCTCTTTAATCTTTACAAATTAAAGAGATAGGCAGCCCTCAAGCCACGATTATCTGCCACACGGGATTATGCTTTATCTATTATTACCTACAAACTCGCCCATGTATATCCTAGTACTGCAAAGACATGGACATCAAAGCACTGTAAATCATCTTACTGACCTTGGGTAGCCTATCAATAATAACTAAGGCAGGAATTTGCACATAACTTTTTTCAGGATAGAGCCCTATGCTGTTTGTACCATCCATATTCTGCATGGATGGCAGAATACCTGCAAATCTGAGTGTTTGCTTATCCCTTGATGCAGGGCTGATTTTAAACTCTGAATTTGCTTTATAACTTCAGATGTGGATTTATCATTGTTTTACCTTGGAAATGCAGAAAATCATTAAGTTACTTGTATTTTTTCTTCTCACCAAGTTCAGTTTAGCATTATATATATCTATATGTTTGAAAATGCTTTATGCCTTTGAAGATCTCCTTGCGAGAGGTGATACTAAAATGCACAGCCACAGTTACCTACCTGTATCTAATTCACTTGAAATACACATCTCCGTAAGTTAAAAAATATCAGCACCGCTGAAACAGCTCAGCATGCAATCCATTACAAATACGCAATGGGAGAAGGCAATTGGTAAATAAAAATGCAGTGGTTCAAAGACATGCTCTATAAATAGCATATATAACTGAAATAAATACATTGATATACTAAACTGAAAACAAATTACAAAAATGAAAACAAATCCCCCCAGGGTCCATTATGGGGCATTAAGAAGTCCTCAGAGGACCTTTGCTATTGCTCATGGACAGAGTGCTGCATGTTTTCCTTATCCATTTCTCAAGCTGCATGCTCAAAATCACAAACTCCAGGAGCATGCTTCACCCAAACAACTGTATCAGAGGAGAATGTCATCCTGTGCACTACATGAAACCAGCAGTGATGCTGAAGTAATTCTACTCCTTCTTTCCTTGCAAAAGGAAAGGCACAGGTGACCTCCCTGAGCTTGGCTGCTCCCACGGATGCTCAGTAGGAATGAAAATCCCTTTACAAACACTGATTAAGCAGTGAACACTTTGCAACACTGAGGGCTCTGTGCGGATTTACAAAGGCAATACCTTAGGTATTTCGAATCTTACAGGCAAGGAAAAAAAAATATATATATATATTATTAACTGCTACGGCTTCGGATTCCTCCAGGTCATTGCTTAGGACTGTTTGCCAACGCACAGCACGTGCTTCCTCTTGAATTAATCAGGCGACCACGGAGAAACTTATTATTTCTGTTGCAAATTCTCCCCATGCCTCTTAAAAGCTCCCCTCCTCAACCGCTACGCCAAATTCACCGCCAGCATCCCTGCTAGCTCCCGGCTCTGCGAGCCGTCGCTCCGTTCAATTAGAATGGGAGAAGGAGAAGAGGGGGGGTAAATATTAGTTAAATCTCGAAATCCTTCCGTCCCGGGGTGGGTCAGCACCTCCCGGGCTCGGCGGGCAGCGTTTTTAAGAGGATCATCTCAATTTGCAACAAATTGCCTCCGCTAGCCCGGTTTTTTGGGGGGTGGGTTGGTGGTGGGGGGAGGTGTTATGCCTTTTATTTTCTCTCCCCCATCCCCGTTGCTATTACCCCTGAGGCCAGCGTCGGGATAATGGGTGGGT